>CAUYRH010133710.1:0-16109 GCA_963574655.1 Perodicticus potto
TCTTCTTTTGAAAAGCTTCTGTTCATATCTTTTGCCTACTTTTTATTTAGAAAAGTAGAATTTTATAAGAATTTATTTTGCATATGGTTCTATGGACCTTCTAAAGACAATCAACACATTCTCAAAAAATCTTAAATAGATTTCAGACCATGTTCACAGATCACCTTCATTTAGAAACAAAATAAACAAACAAACAAAAAGAAAACCCAGAAAGTTGTTAAAATTATAGATTCTTTAGCTCTACCAGACACCTATATTAGAATGTCTAACATGAAGATTTTTTTTTTACATAATTAATTTTTACATGTAATTCTGAGATTCTTACATCTATTAGGTTTTACAAATTGTTGATCTAGGCCCTTAAGTATTAGGGAGGGAGTAGGATTTATAAATGTTTTGGCATGTTGGGAAGGGAGGCATTGTAGACACTTGTAAGATTTGGAAAAGGCTAGAAAATAAACAATTTCAGAAAGTAGAAACTACTCTATAACTAACTTTATTTGCCTTAGAACAAACTGGAGAATAAGGTAGGACCCATCATATCTGTAAGATTCATGCTGACCTCACAGTGGAATTCCCAGGGAAATAATTGTTTAAAGAGAATTACAAGTAAATTTTGAAGCTCCAGGTAACTTGGTTCACATACATGCTTAGCACTTCCCCTCATGGTTCAGACTTAGTTTTCCACTACTCAACCTGAAAAACAAAGATAATGAAAGAAATCAAGGACCAAGTAATAGCACTACCCTTAAAAAGATAATGTGATTATTTTATAATTAGAGGGGAAAAAGCAGACCTAGGTGTTAGCTTGCATGTTTTTCACTGACTGCTCTGAGAACTTGTGTACTTTGAGCAAGTCCATTCTCATCTGTGGGATAGATGACTTAGATATAATATGAGATAATTGGTGTCTAATGTTCTTTCTAGTTCTAAATGTAGGGCTACAAGGATATTTAATATTTTGCATTTATTTCTACAATAAGAATTTAGTATGTAGTAAATTCAACTGATAGAACATGATAAGTATTATTCTTATTATTTTTATCTTATTCCTACCATTCATAATTGAACATCCAAAAATTCTAGGAACTGAGATAGCTGACATTTTCTCAATCACATATTATAATTTCAATAGCTTGGTAGTTGTCTTATTTCTTATAGACAGTGTGTAACTCTTGAAGGTTTGGGTTACTCACCAAATTTAACCTTTACTATCATTTAAAATTAAAACATGATTTAGTAGGTAACAATGAGTAATCCATGGGTTTAACAGTCCTTTTTATCATCTGATGTATTTTATTTTGTTTGTTTGGCTTCCACTGAAAAGATAAAAGCTCCAGAAAAGCAGGGATTTCTGGCCAGCCAGATGGCTCACGCCTGTAAACCTAGCACTCTGGGAGGCTGATGAGGGTGGATAGGCTGAGCTCAGGAGTTTGAGACTAACTAGCCTGAGCAAAAGTGAGACCCCTTTCTCTACTAAAGAAAAGTAGAAAAACTAGCAGGGTTTTTTGGGGTGGGTACCTGCAGTTCCAGCTACTTGGGAGGCTAAGACAAGATCACTTGAGCCCAAAACACTTGAGGTTCCTGTGAGCTATAAGGACGCCATGGCACTCTACCAAGGGTGAAAGAGTGAGACTCTGTCTCAAGCAAGGATGTATGTGTATGTTTTAATAATAGAGATGGGTCTCATTGTATTTTCCAGGCTGGCCTCAAGTAATCCTCCCTTTTCAGCCTTCCAAAGTGCTGGGATTACAGGCATAAACCAACACACCAGACCCTCCTTCATGGCGTAAAGTATTGTCTGGTATATAGGGAGTGTTCAATAAATATCTGGTAAATGAATGGCTCAAAAGTAAATTTACTCCTATTTTAATAGCTGAATAAACCACATTCACTCCAGGAATTGGCTGAATTTACTGTTGAAGGATTTAGTATCTTTTTGTTTCCTTTGGCCAAATTGGGCCAAGACCCATTTGAGAGAAAACTAGAGACATGGAGAGAAACAGTCTTTATTGTCTATGAATCAGAACAGTACTTCCTGATATAAAGAAATACAAAGCCTTACCTCTTTGCTTCATTAAATACACAGAGGTTACCATATGTTTTTCCATCAGAACCACAGACTGGTTTGTAGATAGAGTGACATTTTGTTTTCCTAGTTTTATTCTTGCTGCTGGTATTGCTAGTCTGTAGTATAAGAAATACCATTAGTTAAGAATAGGGCAATCAAGTTAATTTAGATATTATAGTAAAAATTTAAGCTTCATTCATAAGCATTTGTACTGAAAGAATGATTTAACTGAGCTCTTGTACTTGATCCATACAACAATACTGAACCAATGATTTTCTGGATCCCTTGCATTTAGTCTATACAAGAGTACTGAAATTCTAATACATTTCATTCCATTTCATAGCTACGGGCATAGAAGCATGGTGCATTTAAGCAACAAGCCCAAGATCCCAACTGGATTAAACGTCCAAGCTATGATTCAGACTGAGTTATCAACTCCTGCTTTTAATACATGTCAGACTACCCTCCTTTTAGTTTTCCTGATGACAAGTCTTCTTCTGTGTGAAAAAACAATAGTCAGGAAAAAGTCATACTGGCAAATGCAAAAATGCAAAACATATGTTCATAATTTATTGATTTATTGTTTTTTTACCTCTTGTGCTCATGGAAGAAAAATGATTCAGAGAGTAAGATTTTATAACTTTCATAAAAATTTCTTTCATTCACACATACTCTGGAAAGTGAACATGGGTATCTCTCCAGTTTTATAATGAATATAAAATTACTAGGTTTAAGGAACGCTCTAAAGACTCAGAGATCCACTAGTGGTGTCAGTAAAGTCTGGATGTTGGGAATCTCCTTGGGAGTTTAGTACTTCATGCAACCTGAGGGACACTGACAAGAGGAGTAAGTGCCTTTCATCTGAAAGGGTTATAAGGAATGACTATGAGAAAGTTTCTGTTAAGATGATGAGATGGAGGAAGTGTTCTAGAAAACTATTTAAAATATGATGTCAAATGCAATGTTCAGAGTCATAAATAAATGGGATTAGGAGGCTTATTTTGGGAGAAAGACTGGTAAATGAAGATAAAAGTACAGCAGAACTCAGAAGGGAATATAGGAGACATGCTAATCAGATGGATGTAAGGCTGACTCTCAAGCATCATGCATTTATTCATCCATGTAACACGCAGTTCAGGAAAACCTATCATATGCCTCACTTGTTCTAGTCTCTGTGGATACAAGTTTGATAAGAAATGGTGTTTTCTTCAAGGATTTTGTGATCTAGTTGAAAAAATAGACAATCGGTTACAACATAATGAGGTGAGTTCAATGATGAAGGAAATCATCAATCTTAGAAATGTGTAAGTGAAAAATGAAAAGGCTCTGTATGATATGGGTGGTATACGAGCAACAGTGACATGAAATGAAGCTGGATGGCATACAAGGGTTTGATCATGAAAATCCTTGAATGTCATGTTTAGGAGTTTGACGTTCATCTTCTAGGTGGAAGAACTATCAGATCAGATTTTTTATTTAGAAATACATCATCATTTGTTTGTAGATTATGGATAGGATATAAATGGGCATGAAATTTAAACCTGATGAGGATTGCAGGCTCAGTTGATGGAGGTCTAAGTGAGTCTAGCATATGTAGAGGGACTTCAGTGGAGAATTATAGAAGGGAATGAAAGGCGGACTAAAAGTGCATAGCATTCATTAATGATCATAAGTGCTATGTGTGAAAATAAGCAGAACAAAATTATTCCCATTTTGTTTTTCAGTGTCAATGAAAATTATTTGCTGTTAATAAACACAGTGTGTTATGTTGACCATTTTAGTTTTAGAAAATAGAATGCTAATGTGACTTGACTGAGAGGTAATAAAAGGTATTAACACTAACCTGAATGTTCTTCATATTGGAATTGTCTAAATTTCTTCTTTCTCCTTCATTGTAAAGAGACCTTGATTTCCTTTGTTGGATGAATGGCTCAGGCTTCTCTTGCAGGCTAGATGAGCCTGGCTTTCCTTGCTGACTGGAAGACCTTGACTTTTGTGGTTGGTGAAATGACTCTGAAATCTCTTGCTGGCCAGAAGACCCTAGATTCTCTTGTTGGCTGACAGACCCTGACTTCCCTTGCTTGCTAGATGACCCTAGATGTCCTTTCTGGCTAGAAGACTCTAGTTTTCTTTGTTGACTCAATAACCCTGGCTTCCCTTGTTGTTTAGATAACCAAGGTTTCCTCTGTTGATGAGATGGTTCTTGATTCTTTTGTTGACTAGATGACTGTGGTTTCCCTTGCTGGCTAGAAGATCCTGGATTCCCTTGCTGGCTAGATGACCCTGGCTTCTCTTGTTTACAAGATGACCCTGGCTTCCCTTTTTGACTAGATGACTCAGGTTTCCCTTGTTGGTGAGATGACCCTAGATTCCCTTGTTGACTAGATGACTCAGGGTTCCTTTGCTGGCTCGATGAGTCTGGCTTTCCTTGTGGACTAGATGAAACAGGCTTTCCTTGTTGGGGTAAGGACTCTAGATTCCCTTGCTGCCTAGATGACCCTTGCTTCCCTTGTTGACTAAAGGACACTGCCTTCTCTTGTCGGCTAGATAACTTTGGTTTCCCTTGTTGGCTAGACGATCCTACATGTCTTTGTTGTTTGGAAAATCCTGGTTTTCCTTGTTGTCCAGGTGACCCTGGATTCCCTTGCTGACTAGAAGACCCTTGTTTTACTAGTTGGCTAGAAGGTTCTGATTTTTCTTTTTTATTAGAAGCTTTTGAATATCCTTCTTGGTTAGATTCTTCTGAATCCCCTTGTAAAATCCTAACTCCTGACATCCCAGGCTGGTTCAAAACTCCTGGCCTTCCTTGCTGATTAAAATTCCTTGATTTCTCTAGCTGGCTGGAATGCTCTGCTGGACCTTGCAGACCAAATATCCCTGGCTTTCCTTGTGCGTAACTACCTCCTTGATTATTAGATTCCTTTTGTCCTCCTAGGTGGTTAACTTCATTTTGTTTCTCTAGAATAAGAGGAAGTTCTGGATTCTCTTCTTGTTTGTAAACATGTGGTTTTGAAATCTGAGTTGAAGAGACTGGAATGATACCATAAACACAAAAGCAAAAATAAATTACTTTAACTTAAAGAGTTTTAAATCAACATCATTCACTCAAAATACAGTTTTTACTTAATGCATCCTTGATTGTTTAACCATACCCCAAGATAAAATCTTCCCATTCTTCCTTGTATGCTGAATATGTGGGTTCTTTCATTTCTTTCTTGATTGTATTACACAGTTTCTAAAATTTACTGCATCAAGCCAGTTTGCTCCATTTCTAAATCATAGAGTTTGAATTATTTGAAGTAAGCCTTCATTTTACCCCAAATACCTCATAATTGTTTTCTTGTGAATCAAACGGACTCTTCTTAATGCCTATTGTAAACTTTGTCCACATCACAGGCTACATTCCCAATTTCTGTGTCTCATTTTATAGATAATGTCATCATCAATGTTTTAGATGTAAAGGCTGGTATATTTTATTTAAAAAGTTCTATTTTTCTCTTTTTCATCTCCCTGGTGCTCTAGCCACCTTCTTTCTCTTTCCCCCATCCCAAAGACAGATTTCTCTTCCTCTTTAGAACATTCTTTTCAATCATCTTTGTTTACCATTTCTAATGAAAGGCCTGAGCACCAATTCTGCTGTCCCTGGTGGTTATTTTTCTTAATTCTTTTTGGTCACATTGTTCAGGAGAATGGTAGCTATCACATGATTATTTTTTAAAGTCTGTGTTTCCTCACTCATTTACTCTATCTTTATCTTATTTGTTTATTTAATTTGAAGCCCAGTGGAGGAGAGATATCTGCTTTAGATTTTTCTCAGATTCTATTCCCAAATGAACAGGGCTTAGAAAACAATGGATAAATAAATGGAATGGCTTCAGAACTAAGTACAGTGTTATTCTGTTGTGTCTTATGCTTCTTTTCCTTTGCTTGGTACAAATGTTTCTTTTTGCCTCCCCCCTTTTATACTTTGTTTGATAATTCTCCTTTCTTTCCTCACCTTCTTAATGTAGGGGGTTTCCTTAAAGGTTATATTCAGATTTACTTTTTCTTTTCTACATAGGCTTCCTTGGAGACATTTTTATTCAATTTGTACAACTTTAAATTATTTCAATGTGGATGATTCTAAATTTATACTTCAGCTTTTATTTGCATTTATGACAGTTGTTCTTTATATTTACATGAGTACGTACATTTGTATTTTTAAGTCAAGTTAACTAAAATAAAATGCATCATCAATTGTTATCCACTGAACATGGCATGGTATAGTAGTGCAGGTGGCTTAGGTCCTAGTTCAGGCATAGGAGTTTAACAGTTAACAATCTACTTTACCAAACTGCCATATAGTGGGGGTCTAGTAGTATAATTTAGACATTCATTTAATTTAACAATAAATATAAATGTAACAAGTCTATTACTATGACAGAACCACAGTAAGCAGTAGAAACACAACTCTGAACAAGACAGTTAGGGTCCTACCCCTGGAAGTTGAAAAGCCAGGTAGTGGCTACAAACAATAGGAGTTTATAGTCTTAGGATCAATGCTATAATTCATGTGTATGAGAAGTAAAGTAGATAAATGAACTTTAACATAAACACCAGAGAGTGACATCTTTTCTTATTCCTGGAGAAAGTGACATGTAAGAAGTATAGGGCATAGATAGAAAAATAGATAAGAAAACTAATTTCAGCAGAGAAATGCATGGGTGTATGGGCCTTTTGTATTCTAGGGGACAAACATTGCTCATTAAAAGTCACTAACATCAATAGATAGCAATTAGAACAAAGATGTTCATGAAATAGGAAAAAATTGATTGATGAGCTATTTTTTCCCAATTCTTCTTTTTAGTTTTTGCATAAGTGACATAAACAAATGGAACCAAGTCTTAAAGATTCAAAATAGTAAATAGTTTAAAGTTATTTTCCCTTTCTTTCTGGCCCCCCTTCTCCAAAACATTTTTCTATTTAGGACATAATTATTTTCTAATACCTAGTAAATAATAAAAGTAAAGTGTTCAGGACACCATTACAAGGTATCCAGGTTTTTGTAAGTTGGACCAGGTTTTTGTGAGTTATTTCAGAAATACCCTATTTACAAAGACAGTTGGTACCATGCTCTATATGCTGTTCTCCTGTTTGTTTTTTACCTTGACAATATAGTGGTGCTCTGTCTACATCAATGCATAAAGGCACCTTCATTTTTTTTTCCTTCAGTGGTTGCAACTGTACCATTTTTCTGGGTTTCCCATAATTTACTTAACTAGTCTTATAGCAATGAGCAATTAGTTTGTTTCCCTATTTTACCATTAGAAATCATGATTTGACAAAAGCCTTAGTATTTCTTTCATGGATAAATACATTCATAGGATTAAAAACTAGGGGTGAAATTTGGGGGGTAAAAAGAGATATTTAAGATATCATAATGTGTTATAATTTTCCATTAAAATTTGAAAAATAGGTATCTAAATTCTGTTTTACTTTGTTTTCTTCTATTTCTCCCTTTAAATTTTATAAACTCTAGTATGCACCTGGCATTGCTTTCCCAATTCCACTTTTTACCTCATCTTCCAAATTTATATAGCCAAAACATGTTAAATCATTCAACATTTCTAATTCTTTGCTTTGAGAATTGGAAGGAAAGTTGCATTATTTACCTGAGAACATGGCCAGGATCATGAAGGGAAGGAAAATGAAAGCCCCCATGGTAGAGCCAGTTGTTTCAGGCTTGTTTGCAAGGTGGAAGTGAGAGTAACTCTTCAGTGGATGCTCTCCAAATAAATTGTGCTGATCGTCACCGTGTTATATATTTGAAAAATATTTCACCATAATTGCCAAACACGGTCACTGCCTTTTAAAAATTATAGAGTAACTATCACAAATTGGAAGGTGTCGCTTCTAGAAATAAATTGTTATTTAAATAATTAGCTTCATGCCCCAACTCCCATAAATATCTAAACTTTAATAGGTGTCTATCTGATATTTTCCTCCCAGAAAAAAATAAAAGTGAAGAAACACATCTGAGAAAGTATTCAATTCAGCATTCACTTTTTTATTGTTAAGAGATGACTTATCTTCAGTTGTTTTGGGTCCTCTTAGTTCATATGGCCACAGTAGGAGCTCACAATGCATTGTCTCTCAGTGTATTATATGCCAATTATTTAAAATTATCTTTGGAAAGCGAGTAAAAGTCCATTGAATATTGGCCATTAATAAATGATGAATGCATGCAGTATTCATCAGGGTAAATGATGACAGGTGATGTAATTTTATGAGATAAAAATAGACAATAGATCTCATGTTTGTGGAATTACATTACACAATTGGCCTTCTAGTCTCAAGTTGCTATGCCAAACAAAACCTCATGTGAACATCACCTTGGGAATTTTACTTGGTCATAAACTCAGTATGATAAAACACTGGAATATTGTCTTCAAGAGTGACTTCCCTGTGAAACTTGAATTAATTATAGCATGTCAGAAAGAACATGACCTTGATAATGTAAGGTCTGGAGATCATATAGCATGAAGTTAGTTGACAGCAGTAAAGAACATAAACTTGAAAAAGCTCAGGCTTAGCCATGATATGGTCATTGATTTCATCTTCTCAAAGGCACCAGTATGAAGAAGAAAGGTGTTATTTGATCTGTGTGGTCATAGATAACAAAAATAGTATAAGGAATTATAGGGTAAACATTCTAGAGTTCAAAAGAAAATTTCAAGTTTAGGAGGAGAGGTGAATTAGACAATTCTTAATTTTTTGTTTGTTTGTTTTCAAATGCTCATATGTAGTGGTTCTGGATTGTATTTGATCTTCTGTTTAGCTTATTCAGAAGAAGAAAAATTTTGAAAGTGATAAATGATTTATTTTAATGAAATGAGCAATTTTAAGGCATCAAAAGGACAAAGTTTAAAGTTTTCCATAAGAAAACAAATTTCTCTTTCTTCATACTTATCTTTAAAAATGACTAGGATTCATATGAGTTTCGAAAAAAAAATCTTGGGGAACCCAGGAAAAGTATATATCTACATGTATTATATACATATATTATGTGTGCATATGAAAATCCATATACACATCCAAGATTCATCAGTTATTATTTTGAACATTTTATGTTATATATTCATCAAAATGGATAAATTTTACAAAAGCTATTTTCACATCCAAATACTAACTAATACTAATAAAAATTGGTGTAGTAAGTTTCCAAATAACAAGTGGGACACAACAGCTACACTTGCATTTTGCCTAAACAATTCCTTATTAAACATTCAGTGCTCTCTTCTTGCCAACTCTAGTGCTATTGATACTTCAAAATAGCACATATCAATAATAAAGATTATTGGGTGCCTTGTATGTCAGGGACATCAGGAAAAAGATAAAGTCTCATGAAGCTCATACTCTGGGATGTTAAAGACTGCTTCAATAAAATAGTTGAAAGTATTGGTTGCATAGAGTAAGATCACTTTCTTTTTGTTTATGTACCTATGTTTTAGAAATTATTTTGAAGTGCCCTTTGAAACTCATTCTTTTAAGGCTGACATTATCTCAACTGAAACATTTAATTTTTCTTACAATAATACGAATTCTCCCACTTGTAAAATTGTCTTTCATTTTTACCTCCCTTCATATTTTGAGTAAGGTCAAAATTCTGGCATGGAACAGCCACTTATTTGAAAACTGGAGACTATTTTTTGCATATATTGAAGTGAGATTATAGACCAGGACTATTCTTTCAGAGGTCACTATATTGGAAGAAAATTGCAATAGCAATGGAGTCCAAGGACCCTTCTTTATCCATTGTATGTTCTTATGCTAGTTACTATCTCCTTTTTTATTTTCTCCTTATTCTCCTCTTTGTTTCTAAAATCACAATAATGATACCTCATTGAAGGAGTGTGATTTTGGTAGGTGTTCTATTGTGGTTTGTTGGAAAAACTCACTTGCACGTTAGTGATTTTGCTTTTTCATTATGGGATGTCATGTAGTGTATAGCATGCTGTCTCAGATTTTCAATTTGTATTTCTTCATCCGCAAATCTTAAACTAATGTTTTAGGTTAGCTATATAGATAAAAAGGCACATCTCAAAAGGTTTTTCAGGCAGCTAATTTTCACGAAGTAAGAATAATCCTATATTTCCCATCTCATTGTTTTTGTGCATATTCACTAACATTTGCTGAATCTCTCCTTCATTTGTAAACCAGTCTATTCATCTGTCCATCCCTCTATCCACCCATCTGGTGACGTATTTGTTAAATAAATGCCAAACACAAGAATTTAAAGAGAAAACACTTTCTCTGACCTTAAAGTGTTTACTGTTCAAGAGATAACACTTGTGAAGAGTGACAGAGTATAATAAATGTTGAACTAAATATATTACAAGTCCAGTAGAAATACAGATGAGAAAACAATAAATTATTTCTCGGGATTATTATAGAGTAGAAGTGATTTTGCTCTCAAATTTCCACAGTTGTAGGACACATGTAGGGGGAAAGTCCTTTCCAAATGACAGAATGAGCATACTTTTAATAGTGGTGCAGACAGTGGGTGGCAATTAACTTTTAGAATGAGGGAGCAGCAGCAGCAAAGGCATGTGAAAAGTCCTGCCATTCTCGAGACCGTAGGTCATCAGGCATGGTCAAACCTTTGAGTTATAGATAGATAGAGAATGAATAAGAATTAAAAGGTGGTTTTCAACAGGTTGGAAATGGACTAGAATGCCAGACCATATAATTTGTACATTATGAAGTCTGCAAAGTCTGTAGGAAATACACAGTTTACTGTGGATGTCTCCTAGGCCATATTTTTCATTTCATGCATATGAATCTAAGTACATATACATGTACCAGTCAACTATGTCCTAATTACATAACACATTTCCCTAGGGAGCAGAGACATCAGAAACCAAAGAAAGTATTTTCAGGTCTTTTTTATCCTATGGACCCTCCCAACCCATACCAACTTAATCTCTTTTCAATAATATTCAGTTTCAGCAACTAAAAAGTGAATGACCCTGTTTACTGGGCTCTCAGGATTAAGTAATTATTAATGCAACCAGTTTTTCTGTCTTCTCTGGTCCATGGTTAAACAATCAGAAACAATGGTCAGAAATAATGTTTAGGTAAAATAAAATGTATTACAAGTAACACACCCAGAATTTCCCCTCTTCAGAACATGGTGATAATTGAAATCAATTTCATTATCTTCTGATTTGTATATTTTGCACTCACTTCCAACAGAGCTTTGGGGACACAAAGCTTCCATATAGCAGTAACCTACAGGAGCAGTTGTACAATTTCTATAAGTTTTGATGTCAAGATTATCAGGGAAATAAAAAACCTGATGTAAAGAATTTGGGGGTCAAAGAATTTATTGGACAGCATAAAAGCACACCCCAAAATTGCCATTAAATTAAAAACTCTAGACATTCAAGGTGAATGTGAGTTATGGGGCTTCAACCTGTTCTCTGAAGGTGCCATTTTAGGGGGCCATCATTTCTTCCTTCCCTCAGGGATCAGTGCCCTATGCCTGTTGACCAATGTATGGAAAAATATTTTCTAATGTATTTTGTCTAGTTTATTAAGATGGTTGTTTCAAGTTTAAGGGTAAATCCAGTGTTTCTTACTGCGTCTTGGTCAAAACCAGCTTTCTATTCTAAAGATTTTGGTTTTTCTTATTCTTACTCTAAAGTTGATGAGATTTATATACAAGGATAAAATTATTAAAAATACTTGCAAAGATCACTGTTTCTACTTCGAGAAAGTGAGTTGAAGAGGGTAAGAGCAATGGGATACTGGAGAGCATTTAGGAAATTGCTGATGTATGCAATAAGTGAGACCTTGCATCCTCAACTAAAGCATTACGTACACATTCTTGTAACTCAACTTCTCTAAATTATTGAATCTCACACCAACATCAGCAATACTTAAGTCCTATAATTTGTGCCTTTGATGTTGTCTCAGAAAATCTTTTGTCTTTACACAAAGCAATTCTTTCCATATTTATAGATCTAATTTACTTATGGTGGGGAATTAGTGCTGGTGCATGGTTTTTACAAGAACTTGCAATTGATCAGAGATATAATTTCCTTGTGTTCTAGGAGAGATGGCTAGGTTAGAGACAAAGTTAAATTTGTTTTTATGCAAGAAGAAAAAAATGGAGCTTTTAGTATGAGTATACATGGGTTCTCATGGGCTTTTGAGTAGTTTTGAAAATGAAACCCTACATAAGTATCACTACATTTACTCTAAACTTCTTTTCTTAAAAAGGATTTGAAGCATCTCCCTCTAAAATGCATATGTTCATGTGGCTTTGAAAACAGACCTTCCAAAAAAGTTACAGTAAATGTTGAAGAAAGAACTATGCTAATTATAAAGACTAATGGTTAGCATGATCAGGCTTTATGTGTGGAGCAAAACTTCCTAGAAAACAAGACAAAAATAGAAATCAGTGCATTAAATACATTCGGATTATCTATAAAATAAATATTTAACAAATATTCTGGCAGCATATTTGTTAATATTTTTAATAGTGAAATATTTTAAATACATAGTAAATTATAGAAAAAATAAACAAACACACATGCGCCCACCATTGTCATTTACTAAAATTTAATATTCTTCTAAATATCTTTATTATGCCTTTAAATAAATAATTTTTAAAAAATTCTGCAGAAAATATGAGACATAAAAGTGTTAGAAGTCATTAGCCAACCCAACAGAAGAACAAAGTTGGAATACTGACAATACCTGACATCAGAACTTATTATAAAGTTACAATAACTAAGACACTGTGATGATGACAAAAGAAAAGACAAACAGATAAATGGACCAGAATGAAGAGCTCAGAAATAGACTCATATAAATATATCAACTAATCTTTGACAAAAGAACAAAGGCACTTTAACAGAGAAAGTACCGTCTTGCTTTTTACAGTCAAATGATACTGGAACATTCACATGCAAAAAAAGAAAGACAAAAAATAATCTAGACACAGGCATCACACCCTACACAAAACTTAACTCAGAATAAATTGCAGACATAAAATCATGGACTATAAAATTCTTAGAAGATAACATGGGAAGAAAACATTGATAACTTTGGTTTTGGTGATGATTTTGTTAGATACAACATCAAGATGTGACCTATAAGAGAAAGACTTAATAAGTTTGAATTCATCAAAATTTAAAACTTTTTCTCTGCAGAAGATAACTATAAGAAGAATAAAAAGACAAGAAACAAACCAGGAGAAAATATTTGCTGAAGACATATACAGTAAAGGACTATTATGAAAAATATACCAAGATCCCTTAAAACTTAATAATTAGAAAATAAGTAACCTGATTTAAAAATGAGCAAAAAATCTGAGCTTTCACCTCGAGAAAGAAGATGTACATACATAAAATAAGTTTATGAAAAAATAATCAACATCTGTGTTGTTAGAGATTTGCAGATTAAGACACAATATGATACACTACACCACCTACTAGAATGACTAAAATCCAGACCCCTGACAACACCAAATGGTGACTCCCTGGAACTGAGACAGGGAACCTGCAGGCCCTGCTCCATCAGGAGTCCAAGACCATAACCCACGTGTCAGATAAAACATGTGATGGCTGAGAAAGCAGCCCAAACCACATACAACCCAAATGGCCATGAGTAACGACCTCATGTTACCCTCACTTCTCTTTATACCTTATATAATGTATTACTTTACTAAAATAAACTCCCACCAGGGCCATGACAGTTTACAAATACCAAGGCAAGTTCTGGAAATTACACTATGTGGTTTAAAAGAGAAGGAACCCTCAATTCCAGGGACTCCTTATCCATTTCCAAGAAATCTTATGAATACTTCTCCCTTTGCTTAGCATAAAATTAAATAGAAAGTGTAAAATAAGACCTCAGAAATTCACAAGGTGCTACTTTCTGTTGAGAGAGAGTTTTTGCCCTCTCTATTAGGAAGCCTCCTCTTCCTTGCTTTGATAAACTTGCTTTTGCTTTACTCTGTTGACACACTCCTGACTCCTTTCTCATGTGAAGCCAAGAACCCACTTGGCCTTCAGACAGACCCCAGTTTTGGAGTCCAATCTATAGAAGAACAATCTTCATAATTTCTAATAGACCAAACCAAAGACCTCTAACTCCAAATCCAGTTCCTTCCAGTGACTCAACATCCCTGTAGAAAATAGATTGACAGACTGTGCTTAATACAAATGTGCTAGAGCACAGACAGTGATTTCTCAGGCAGATTGGACTGATAATGAGGACAAAGGCTGCCAATACTTCAACCCCCTTTGAGGCGATAACAATTGAGATACAGGAGCAAAGAAGAAATTCTATGATAAAGAATGATTATTCTCTTTTGCTTCACGTGGTCTCCACATTTCTGTCTATCCTGGTGTTTTTCTGCAGTCTCGTATTTCTCAGCTGAGTAGCATGATAATACGTTTCCTACAAACCAGACACATAAACTGCCTTTTAGCAAGTAGAAGCAAGTCTCTTCCTGATTCTAGGATTTTAGGAACAAAAAGCTAGTGTTCTTAGAGGAGAGGGAAGGAATTCATACATGGTAATGTGTTCATGAGATTCTTTTGGTTTTGTTTATATAAAATAATATGAAAGTTGTCAGTAAGTCTCAGAATTTAACCTATAATTAATTATGACATCTATAGGAGGGGCTCAATGCTTCTTTAAATACTTAGCAAATAAGTATGCAATAATAACGTTGGCTTAAGTCTATAAAACATTTCAAAGCATTACACATCCAAGGAGATTATTGCCACAAAATGAGCTAGATTTTCCTGAGTGAGCAGTTTCCTATGTAATGAGAACTGAAGGACTATGTTTAAGTCAAAATACCTATATGAAAAATATAATAATTTAGGTAATTGTTATTGTTGCTCTGACCTGAGTTTTGTGGGATTCCCTCTGCCACTGCCATTTCCCTTGCTCAAGACAACCTTCTACACTTTGCAGCCACAAAGTTGAGAGTTACTTTTCTTTATTCTCACTACTAGTTTTTTTTTTCCCCATCTAGGCTTGTATGTACCTTCACTCCACTCCTGATTATCAACCCACCCTGACTTTATGTATTTCATATTCACATCTCATCCTTTTAGATGCTTTTAGATTTAAAAAGTCACCCTAGTTGCTTATATTATTTCATTTTTTAATAACTTAGTTATCAAATTATATTTCCTCAAATGATTAAATTGTGTGTGTGTGTGTGTGTGTGTATACGTGTTCTCTTAGGCATTTTCTAATAGTTCTTTATATTAGAACATGCCTTTTCCTAGTGGCAAAAGCTGAGTTTCTAAAGCAGTGGAGATTCATGAGCTGGACTTAGTCTACATTTTTACTGTTGTATCTTTGCTGCTATAGTTTTTGTTTTGATGAGCATTTAGTTTACAGGTCACCATGTTTCTCATCAATTCAAATAGTCTACAACCAGATGCTTTACTCCAGTCTGGACTCTGTATATATTTGATTATTATTATTTTTTTTCTTTTGTAGAGACAGAGTTTCACTTTATCACCCTCAGGAGAGTGCCGTGGCATCATATAGCTCACAGCAAACTCCAGTTCCTGGGCTTAGCCGATTCTTTTGCCTCAGCCTCCTGAACAGCTGGGACTACAGGCACTTGCCACCACTCCCGGCTATTTTTTGTTGCAGTTTGACCAGGGCCAGGTTTGAACTTGCCACCCTCAGTATATGGGGCTGGCGCCCTGCGCACTGAGCCACAGGCACTGCCACTATATTTGATTATTTTAAATTTCTCTGTACATTACATTATATAGAGTCTCCAAAAAAATTTCAAAGTAAATTTAGTTAAAATTAAATTTAGATTATTGATCTCATCATATCCATTTATTAGCACCAAACTTGTGTTCATTGCTATATACATTGGGGATATATCAGTAAGTGAAAGAGCGCATGTTCTTCTCTCAAGGAATACCTGACCAAAAGAAATAAACAAAAAGTAAAAGGTAAAAATTATTAGTTCTATGATAAAAATAAAGCTATCTATAAAATGTGTGTT
>CAUYRH010133711.1:0-11642 GCA_963574655.1 Perodicticus potto
CCAGCTCAGGTGTATGTGGCTGGTGCCTTAGCCCATTGAGCCACAGGCGCCGAGCCAATAAACAAGTTTATACCCTTTAATTTGAAGCACTTTTTAATCAAGTATTTTAGTGAATTATAAAGACATATTTGTATTTGCTCTGGCCATGGACTGTCTGAACAGCCGTGTGAGTTTCTATAAGTTACTTAATGTGGAGTCATTTTCCGTCTTTATCTCTCTGGTTTCATGTGCAAAATGATTACTGTCTAACTTATCTATATGTTGTGGTGAGGTTCAATGTCTAAGGGATGATGAAGATTAGCAAACTGGAAAGGAGACTATAAAGCCCTATTATAATTCCTTATTATTATTTTAAGTCTCTTTTACATGGCAGAAAATAAAAAAAAAGGCTTGTGTAATACTGAAACGAACTGGAAGTTCACAGGCATCTACACTGGAATTAAAATCCTAATTTTGCTGAGTGCATGAAGGGAAGGAAAGAGGGGGTAAAACAAATATCTTGACATTTTCTTTATGATTAAAAAGCCAGGGCAAAACCCATATATTCACTTAGGAGCATGTTTGGGAGGCCTATTTCAAAACACGTTTTTAAAGTGTTTTATAAAAATGAATAAGAAGAAATATTAAGGTGTACTAATAGAAGAAAAGTAAAGAAAAGTAATAAAGAAGTGAGGCACTGAGGTCAAAGGTAAAATAAGAAATAGAAATGAGATAAAATAAGGAATCCAAACTAGTATACTTCACGGACGCCATAGGAGCCTCATCTTTTGCTGGAATTAAGCAAGTAGGTTAGTACTAACCATAAACTCTGTAGAGTCTGGAGCAAAGCTTTAATTTAGGGCTAGGATCCAACAAAATATTACGAGAATCACAGAAGAAAAAAAAGGACAAATTGGTCAAGAGAGTACAACAGAAGTATAACTATTTCTGAAATTGAGTCCAGAGGAAAAAAAATAATCTTTTGTACTCTTTAAGAAAAAGATTTACCTTAATGAGGGGAACAATGCCATTCTTAGATTCTGTTGGGTCTTTCCCTCCATAATAGAGGAGGGCAGTGTGCCAAGGCACAGCTCTGCAAGGCTCCACCTCGGGGGGTTATTATCACTGAATATGTGACTTTCTCAGGGTTACTTAATGATAAGAAACAAGAAAAATATCCAAGAAAAGGAAGAACTGTTTACTTTTCAGAAAATCCACCATAAATGGTATTGCTCTAAACTGAGCCACTTAGTGAATGTCATGGCCAGGACTGAGGGCGTTTGATTTAACAGTCAGTTAAAGCAGTAGCTGCAGTGGGTAGGTTCTGACAGATGCCTGCATTAAAATCCATTATCTCTTAAAATCACGAGGAAAGATTGATTTCGATACAGGTGAAGAAGGGATTTTGGAAAAACTCACATTAGACTATTAACAGTATTATCTCTGTCATGTGGGATTTTTGTAGATGGAGGGGGCTATAAGATATTTTTCTTTTTATTTACGTATTTCATACTTTTAGGGTTTTTTACAGTATAACATTTTGCTTTAATCTTTTTAAAAGACAGCTTCTAGACTCCCACGCCAAATCAAAACAAAAAAGTGAAAAGTAATTTTGGGTTTTCTGAACAGCCGACTCAATATCTGATAGAGAGCTTCAAATTCTCATATATCAGTAATTCAAAAATTATTGATTAAAGTTCACTCATAAGATGCCATAAAATAGCTATTCAATGCTTAAAACATATTGGAAACGCATCCTATATGATACCTTCTTGGTAATTCACCACGTGATCATATTAAATCTTTGTAGTCTAGTAGTAATGAGTTATTTTGGACTTTAACTCATAGAGTTGGAAATGGCAGGATGCCTCTGAAAAAATGTGTGTGGGAATGGGAGGTTTAGTTGTCACAAATTGGATAGGTATTATAGATAGTGAACTAAGAGCAAAGATGTAAGAGTGCCACAATATATGACAATTTTATGAAATAAAAATATCAGACTGCTTAAAATACCAAGGTTGCCTCATTAAAAAATGTATTCTTAACAAGCTTATTTGATGTGAAACAGTATTTTATAACATTCTTATTTACATGATGTAGAATGATGCTTGTTCCAAAGTTACTATTTTTCCAAGATTGAGATCTCAATATACACCCCCCTTCTTAGTATTGTAAGAATCTTAAAGATATGTTAAAACTAATGTGTCCATAATAGAATTCCAGTTTTATGCTTCCTGCCAAAACTACTACAATTTTTTTTAATCTTGGTAAATGAAACTGCCAGCCATTCATTTGTTCAAAACAAATCATGAGTCTAAATTTCTGTTTCTTTAACTGCAAATATATTTGACTTACTATATTTCCCCAAATCATGAAAGGTAAAATCCTAAAGTGAGCGTAAAACATAACATCAGAAATATTAAAAATGGAGACATTTTCCCTTTAAAGGAGAAGAAAAATAAAATAGGATGGAAATAAGAAATAATGAGTTATAAACATGGAGACCAAACTTAAAAGAAATGAAGGGTGAACTAAAGTTGGAAAACAAACTGTTTACCTGAACTATTCGAAAATAGCCAGCAGTGTGGTGGAGTCTCTGCACCCTCTTTTCTTACCACTTCCCACTTCTTATCCCCACACTCTTTCATGCGTGCACGTGCACTAACGATATTGTGTGCTCACACTCATACTCACACACATGGCACATGGATGCTCCTTTGCTCATAGGCAGGTTGCTGGCCTCACCCACAGTCTGTGACCCTGAAGATGAAATGGCAGATACTTGATTTCTCTGGTGAGCAGGACTCACTGAGCAAAGTCTTTCCCCTACCCTCCTGTTCTAAGAAAACTCAGATGTAGCTGGAGCAGATTAAACTTGAGGGATTGGAGGCAAAAGTGATCTTTCTGCTGATAGATTGTATTTTATTGATGTTTTGTGTTTCACTTTCATCTTTGTTTCAGCACTAATCTTTTCCTATCAAATACCTTGTTTTGTATTCCCACCTGTCTCCTTTCTCCCATCTGCTTACTAATCCCCAACCTATTTTAACACTCCTGCAATAATTTCTTGTATTTCCCATGGAAATGGAAAAAGATGTGTGTTTATATTTTAAAGTGTATATATTTGGTCAGATTGAAAATTTAAAAAAAAATTTGTTTCAAACGAAGAGTATATATTTATAAATCTCTTATTCTTTTATTTTTAAAAGTAATGTTTAATGGAAATAAGTGTTATCATTTCCTTATTCATTAAATATTTATTGAATAACTATTTTTAGTAGAAAAATAGCAATTTTAGATTTTTATTTTTACAATGAGTATTTCAACTTTTATGAAAATGTATACCTATACGACAGAAATTTCTCTGGAGAGTGGAAATATGGTATATTTTATTTTAAAAACCATTCTGTATACATACCATGTTGACAATGAACATACGTCACTTTTGTTAAGAAATGCATGTATTTCAATATTTCAGTTTTTGATTTTGGGACCTGACAATCATATCATAAAGTCAGTTGAAGGATGCCGTGTCCACAGGAGGTTTCCCTCACCCAGGTAAAGAAGCACTGGCAACAAGGGGGTTGACTGCTTCTACATGTGTGAGCAGTAAAGCCTATCCTTATTAAACATCTGAAGCTTATTGCAGGTGGAATAAATTTTCATTACACTTCATTTATAGTAAGGGAATATATAGTCAATATGAAACTCTGCTCAGGTGAATTCTGTGTAAGTGATGACAAATTGTGTCCCGAGGTTTTAAGTGAAAGCTTCAAAACAGTAGCTAATGTTCTTTATCCAAGACAATGAATATGCAAGTAGCAAAAGAGTTTTTAAAGTACAGGACAAAAAAAAAAAAAAAGCTCATGTGAATAGAGTAAAATTTTTAAAAACTATATCTTTGATTTCAGACACAATTGAAGTAATTTATTATCCTCATTAAGTAGGATGAATAGATAACAAAATATTATAAAAATAAATTATAATAAAATAAGATGATTATAGATCTTGGACCTGATTTTTTATTTTATTCAAAGGATTTCTTTTAATCATAGATTAGGATTTTATTTGGTTTGAGAACTGTTGGATTAGCCCGCATAAAGTAGACAAATTCATCTTTGTTTAATTCTCCCCATTTATTCCAAGTTTATTGTATTGAATCAACCTTATGTCTCTTTGCTCAGATAATGGTGTGAAATCAAAATGTACATGACATAGGGCACATTTTTTTTTTAAGAGTGTGAATGGAAAGAGGGAATTTAAGTATCTTGTGGTGGCCAGGGAGTGGACATGCTGAAACCCTGAAGTGTTAGATTGATCATTAAACCATAAACAGGCTAATTTTAGAAACACTTGCCATTTAAAAAATTAAAGTTTCTTAGTTCCATCCAAGAGTCATTTCCATATTCCTTAAGACAAATATGGGATCCTAGTCTATGCAAAAGTTATACTAATATACAACATTCTGTTTTTTCTTACTATATATCCTAGACTTCTCTCCAATAACAGTACGTTAATACTACCTTATTTTGTCTAATACTTATCTAATATCCAAGTCTTCCCTTATCTTGAGGATTTCATTTTTTTCCATTGGGTACTATTTTCTTAATGTTAAAATTTTTTTGTGGACATCCATTCATACATATATAATATTCATGACATGTATATAGAGCTATGTTTCACTTGAATATTATATCTGAAAAGATAATTATTAAATGTAAAATGTATATTATAACATGCACATATATATTGTGTGTGCATAAACACCTACACACAAATTTATATTTGGGCAATTGTGTTTACAAGGGCAATTATTAAAAGTAGAAATATTGTGCTGAAGTCTATGCATACTTTGAAATGTACAAAATATTTACGTAGCCAATTTATCATCCACATTGGTTGTCATTGCCCAGTGACACCTGTTTTACTGCAACATTGAAATAGACAAAAGTCTGGTTTTGTTCTAATCATTTATAACTTTGACTTTTATATTTGATTTTCTGATGCAGGTTGAATTTATAGTTAAGAAAAGAATAAGGAAGGAATACAAATTTGTAGTAAGAACATCAAGGCTTATATAGTTAAATAACACTTGGTAATAGTCTCTTGATATCTGGGCCAATATTAGATATAAATGCTGTGTATAGAGAATATCTGAAGCACAAATGACAAGTCTAAAAACTTACATTAATATTTCTTATGAAATACTCATCTTCTATTTTTGTTGTTCATTTTTCTAGACCTTTAATCAAAAGAAACTTTGTCATTTGGGAACTGACGATTTTTACGACATGAAAAATAATACAAGAGCAGCTAAATAAAAATGTTTGATCAATGAGTCAAATATAACTGATGATTTGACTTTCTTGAAAGAGCTAATCTACCAAATCTATGCACTGAGTGTGTATTGCAGGGAAGGATATAATACTAAGTCATACAGAAAATATTAGCAGTCTAAAATCCAGAGACGGCAAAGGAGCAAGAAGAATATTAGTGTTTAAAACTTTTTGTGAAAGTGAAAAGTTAGTCAAGGAGAAGGAAAAAGCCAAGTTTATCAAGTAGACAAAACATTCAGGAGACATTGATTCCTTTTGCTGGAAGAAACAGGTAATTCACTGAAGAACATATCTTTGAGAACCCAGGATAGGGCCAGATTCCTGATGGTTTTCACTGTTAGTTTCGTACTGTCTTGTGAGGAGCTCTGAATGGTATTTGAAGAGGTGAGAAACGTGCTTTATAAAACATTCTAAGATCAGAATAAGATGTTATGGTGAAGTCCAAACATATAAAAGATGATGAAAAGTAGAAAATTTCATAGCAGACTGTGAATGTTAAATCCTTATTATTTTCAGTATCTTTTACAGGGTAGGAAATAAAAAAGCTTGCATTATGTTGAACAAAATTAGAAGTGCAGAGAAATCAAAATTAAATTTTGAATACTTAAAAATAAAGTATCAAATGGACTAGGTAAGGGGGACCAGGAAAGTGGTGGATTTTGTTACTGAATTTTTCTTTTGCATGATATAATCAATCCATGCCATGGGTCCGAGGCTCCCCCATTGCATGATTCTTTGCCCTGCTCTCCCACATGTTACTCATTTTTGTCAGGGACAATACAACAGCCTTAAAAATGGTGAGAAATTTTTGTTCTGTGTTCTTCTAGAACCAGATTGCTTTTTTGTTCCTCTATGAACTAGCATTTCTTTGTTGGTCACACTGGTGAAAGGACCTCTAAAAAGCATTTTCTCCTTTTCTGATACTTGTAATTATGGAAGTCACATGCATCACTTAGAGATAATTAGAAGCAAAGAATCCCCATGACTTTACTCCACAGATCCCCAGGTATGGATGATGATGCCATTGCTTGCAGTACTTGAGTTTGACATGACAGCTACCAGGTGTTATGGGCTGACTTGTTTTGAAAATAAAAGAAAAGGAAAAATTGTAAGCACCTTCACAAACGAAGCAGAACAGATTCTGCCAGCATAAAATGCCCGGCTTACATTTCAGCAAAGTAAATTCCAGCTGTTTTAACTAAGGAACAAACAACTTGTTTCTGTATACATGAATTATAGTGTTCCCAAATCTTCTGTTCTGGAAAGTCACTCACATGCTCCTCAGGTACTTGAGAAGCCCCTGGGGAGCAAACATTGTTAGACTGATTGAATCTGTCACATCTGAGGTCCACTTTCAGTTCTTTATCTATCAGAAAAATAGACTTTGAAACTCTCCATTATCTTCCTTTTGATATGTTTATTGACATTTTTCATTTAGTTATCAAATCTAGAATCTAAACTGACTGGGAGAAAGATAAGCTAATGTCTTCATATTCATGGTAGTTTTTCTTTGCTTTTACAGTTTTTTTTTTTTTTTTGGTCAGGATTTGAACCCACCACCTCCGGTATATGGGGCCAGTGCCCTACTCCTTGAGCCACAGGTGCCACCCAGTTTTTGTTTGCTTTTGCAAAAGTGCTTATTTTAGGGGTAAAATTAATCACATATATCTTTATTTGGTTTATCAAAGCATGTCTGTACGTATAGGAATAAGAATACACAAATAACCTTGGTTTCTCACTAATACTCAATACATAAATTTCCATCTAAAATCTGTTTCTTTTCTTGTGTTGCTGCATTCATAAATGTTTCCATTATCCAATCATTTGTTCCTGTAAGGACGTTAGTTTCAGTTGATCATACAAGTTTTCCCTTAGAAAATCCCACTGAAATAGCAGCAAAATAATTTTTTAAAGGATATATGATTCCACAACTGCAACAAAGTTGTTGGTTGAGTGTCCTCTGCAGATGGAGATTTCCATATATTTCTACAAGATAGAAAGGAGAAAGAAAAACTGATGAATCTGTGAGGAACATTGGGAAGCTGTTCTGTAGCTGAAGGACGTACAGCTTGAGAAAGAAATAACCCCCATGTAGAACCCCCAAGGAACATGTGACTTAGAAACCTCTGGGTTTGAAGATCAGTGGTAAGACAAGAGATTGTAAATTGTTAATTGTAAGGCTTTTATTTTTGGTCCTCCCACTATTTGGACTAAATTTACAGCAGTCAGGAATCTAACACACCAGAGAGGAAAAAAAATATATCAAAAGTGGGCGTAGGGGTTACTTTTATAAGGAAAATTAACAAGTGATTTGGGACGATCTAGAGGAACTAGCATAGTGTTCTTGAAAAAAAAAAGATATCTACTTTCTGGTATTTGGGGGGATCCTAAAAACAAAACATTGATTCCTTTCCCAATCTCCAAAACCCAGAGCTTTCTCCCGTTGAGTCAGCCATCGCCTCCCTGTTGCACGGGGCTCTTCAGCAGCCGTGGGTGCCTCATCTTACATTCCCACGGGCAGCCACCTAATGTCTGGGGTTAGCAAGCAGCATGAAAGTATAGGCCCAAATGAAATAACTGAAAACTAAAACTAAAATGCCCCCAAAGATAACTTACAAACAGCTGTTATGTAGTATATCTATCCAATTACCATCCTAGAAGATAAGAAAATCATTGAAAAGAATTAAGTGATAAATAATATAGTCATAGAAAAGGAAAGATATTTTAAAAAGTCAAAAATGAAAGGTCCTGATTTATTCATTATAGAGTTGAAAGTCGAAAAATTCTCTTCCTAGAAAGAACAACAACAAAAAAAAAGCAACAAGAGATGATACAAAATAGACAGAAGATAATCCAACTGGGTAAATATTTAATTCATAGGTTTTAAAGTCTTTGGATTGATAGGTTCAACCAAATACACAGTCTATCTTTAAATATATGATTGTAAAATTGCAGAAAATAAAGCATAAAGCGCTTCCATAAAAAGGAAAATTATTCCCCAGACGTAGAATAAGAATAATTCTAGCTGGCATCAGACTACTTGTTAGAAAGCTAGATTCAAAAAGACAGTGGCCAAGATGTTTAAAATTCTGAGTGAATACTATACTTACCCTAGAATTCTACACCTATCTTCTTTAGCAATGAGAAGGTAAAATAAAGATACTTTGGTACATGTCAAGTTCCAGGATGTTTGCCTCCAACATACCTTTCCTCAGGAAATCACTAGCAAAATGAAGGATAGAACTAAGAAAAAGAGAATGAAATCTAGGGAACAATGAAGCCAAGTGTTTGGTTGTGCAATTCTTTCATTCTGTCCAAGGTGAAATCCCAGCAGTTGGCCTATAAAACATCAAAGTCATAACAGTGCCGGAGTCCTCAGGACTCTGGGAAATAAACATAAATTATTTAATTGTTAAAATTAAAAAATGTACAATTAAAATGGAAGAAATCATCTAAACCCTACTTTGGAAGTATTCTTTGAATGGAATATAGTCATTACAGTGCTGATAGAGGAGGAAATGTATTCCTACATGTTTTGGGCTTTACAGTAAAGAAAATGTTTATCATCATACGTTTTCCAGCTCTTATACTCACGTATAGACACATCAATAAAGAATTAAGTATGATTAATCTTGGGCTTGATGATCTTGGTCCATTATCACCATAGACTTCAATTCAGATTGGTCTGTCACTGTCTCATCCGCACTAGGGTCTCCCCGTCTCAGGACCGTTACACAAGTATTTCTATACGCCTGGGATTACTGTCCCTTTTCTCTCACCCTACTCCTGATTCCTTTCATATTTCTCAAATATACTTTCCAACTCGCTAAGCCAGAAATAAACAAACCATATATCCATCCTGACTCAGCTGAATTACCAAAACCAGTTACAAGGACAATTTGTGGGAAACTTCCTTTTTACTCCTAACTTTCTACCAATTGTCTTTAATTTCTGATTACTCTGAGTCGTTGGCTCTGTTTCCCATGTGTGACCTCAGTCCTGCCTCTCTATAATTACTACTGGCATTTGAACTTTGGATTCCCTCTATGACCTTGATTCACTAGTGACATTAGTGGTATTTCACGTGTGTATTTTTTTTTTAATTTCAGGTTAATGTGAGGGTACAAACAACCAAGTCACGATATTTGAATCTGTTAAGTAGAATCCTCTTGTGGTTATATGCTGCACTCAAAGGTGTGCCATACACCCATACTTGTTTGCTTGTTTTGATGGGAAACCACCAGTTTTGGAAAATTCCTTCCAAGGAAAGGAATTCCTTCCTTTTGTGGAAATTTTCAGATGTCTTTGATGTTCAGTGGAAGAGGTTTTATTTTGAGAAGATAGTCATTTTTATTTAAACAATACATATTCTCCAAAAAATAAGCCCAATTCCTCAGGGATCTTAAAATATATTCAAGTAATATTATATCTTTTTTTTCTCTTCAATCATCTAAATCAAATGTTTAGCAGGCAACACGTATGTGTTAGTTTCTATAATAAACGATAAGGTCTCTTTCTTGCTCTTTGAAGATAAACTGTTTTATAAACACCCATCTCAATACAATTTATAAGTAAAACAACTTCTTTTTTTTTTTTTTTTTGAGACAGAGTTTTACCTTGTTACCCTTGTTAGAGTGCTGTGGCGTCACAGCTCACAGAAACCTCACACTCTTGGATTTAAGCGATTCTCTTGTCTCAGCCTCCCAAGGAGCTGGGACTACAGGCGCCTGCCATAACGCTCAGATATTTTTTGGTTGTAGTTGTTGTTGTTTAGCAGGCCGGGGCCAGGTTCGAACCCGCCAGCCTTAGTGTATGTGGCTGGGGCCGTAACTACTGTGCTATGGGCACTGAGGCGGTAAATACAATTTCTATTCTTCAGTGACCCCTGACAGAAAGATCACTCATATAAAAAATTTTTAATAATATAATGCCAGATATTATAATGCTAGTATAATGCCAGTTATATTACATATAACTGTTTAAGATCTTTCATTATATTTTCATGAATAACAATTTTCTTCCAAATAATTAAGATAACTGCCAAAATACCTTAGAAGTATGGATGGCAGTCATTATAGCATATTATGTATGAATTAGGCATCACAAAAGATTTTTTAAAATATATTCATATGACAACAATAACAACTAAAGGTTAAAATTTCCATCCCTCTATTCCTTTTCCTCGGGCATTTAAAAATATATTTCCCTGTTTTCCTTTTTGTTCTAAAGATTTCTATTAATCTCTTTCTAAAAATCTCTCTTGAAATTTAGGGAAAGATACAGTATTTAACTATCAGGTAACATGTTAAGATATTTCAAAGGGAGTACCTTAAATAGAATTGCAACTAAAGTGTAATTTCTATTCCTTGATAGTAGAAAGCCTGTGTTCTTATGATGGACTACAGAGAGAGGGTTTATAATAAATTACGTACATACAATTGTCCATGATTGTTTAATAACTGTATCCCTCTGGAGAGCATGATTATACACTCTTTTTTACTCTTGTGATGAGCAAATGGCTTCCAGAAACCCTATGCATGATGAAATACTTCGGCATTTATTAAGTATAAATTAAAGATTCTAAAATAGAATCATTTGTGAAATAAGCTTATATTGGTGGAGCAGTGATTCTTGGTGGTAATTATGCATTCCAAACTCTATAAATGAATTTCAAGTATACACAGCATTATGGTCACAGGAAGATCAAATAATGGGCCACTTTATGACTCTCCATGAGTTCATTCCACACTTAATGATCCATTACTGGCATAATAACAGCTTACACAAAAACTATTGATGATAAAATTCTAATGTTAAGCTAAAGACTGGGGTATTTAAGGTTCCCAACATACTTAAAGGATAATTTTAAAAGACTAACGGTTGACCTTAGGGGCACACAAAAGTAAAGACACAAGCACCACAGTAATTTTTCTTACTATTAACTAGGAGTGACTGTCATTAAAACAAACTTTTAATTGAGAGAGAAAGTTGACACAATAAGGAATTAAGATATATTTTGTTCATCCTAACATATTAGGTTTCCACAGTCTCCACAGTTAAACCAAGGTAAAACCAGCATGAATTTTTGCAACAGTATTAATAATTAGAAGTAGTGATACCAGAATTTCGTCTTCAGTAGGTCTTGGTCTCAAAGAATGAATCCATAGACCACAGATCAATGGTAAGAAAAGATTTATTTTACAGAAAAGAGTACAAAAACACCAAAGCTTCTAACAGAGAGAAAAACCCATGTCAGGGGAAAAAAACTCTCTCTCTCCCTTTCTTTCCCTCTCCCGGCTCTTTGTCCAGAGAAATATATATATATAT
>CAUYRH010133712.1:0-14653 GCA_963574655.1 Perodicticus potto
CATATAGTGATTAAGAAAATGCCATGAAGGCTATCTCTAACAGTAGGATCAAAATATTTCTGATTGTATATGAAGTAAGCACATTGTGCCCCATGATTGCACCAATGTACACAATTATGATTTAATAAAATTATTAAAAAAAATTAGTTAACCCAGCCAAATGACAGTTTTATATATATATATACTATTTTTTCCTCCTTGGCTAATAAATGAACAGCAAATAATTGTTTTTTTATACACCAGAAGTTTAAACAAATAAATTCTATGTTTAACCTTCCATGGCTTTTTCATCCCTCCTCTGAAACATCAACTTCCTCCCTGCTGAGGGCTTCTGAAAAGGCTGATCTAGAGAAAGAGTTGATATTTGCTTCAAAATGCTGATTCCCAGGTACCCCACCTCTTCCCTTCCACTAAATGCTCAATCTCAAGGGCCACCACCAACAGCATTTGGCAATCAAGGCTCCTAAGAGCCTCAGGACCTTGCTGCAGGCTTGCTGTTCCACGCATCCTCCCCACAGTGACCCTGCCAAGGAGGGGAGACCCGCCACTGTACCCTGACATTTTCCATGACTACTCTTAAGGAACAGCTGGGCTGTAATAGAAGGTTACTCAGGGATACCCATACGTTTGACAGGAGCCCGTATTTTAAACAGGGCGGATACTAAATCCATCCACCTCTGGAATGTTACTGCTCTCTCAGGAACCCAAGAGACGTTTCTGATGCTGATCTATAAATCTCCCCAGCCTAAAATACCCAAAATTAGTTTCTGCGCCATGGGAACATAAAAATGATATGGCTTTCTTCTTTGACATGTCAGTTAATAAAGAGTGGGAGGTGGGGCCCGGATGCTGCCTGCCAGGTTTCTAAAGGGTTTACTCATTAAAAATGGGAAGCACTTTAATTACCTGTTTGGTTTTTTGTTATATGTTATTTTTTTTTAAATAGGTCCTATGGACACTCAGGAAATTATATCATTAATTATACCTGTCAGGATGTTATATGGTTTAAAGCAAATGAAAATTTCTTGAAGTTTCTTTTCTGTTTTTAGTTTTAAAGGTGCCTTTAAAATACTGTTTTCATATTTCTATACACTCTATTATAAGTTCTTCATTAATGGAGAAAGTCGTTTTTTGTCATGCATAATTCAACAAAATAACTGCAAAATCTGTATTTTACTTTGGAACTTGTTAACTATTCCCTGTTTAATAGATAGAAAATTTACTTTTATAAAATACGTTTACTTACACTAATATTGATGCTAATTTGCATTCCTGCCATACAGTAGCTGGGGGGAGGGGCAGGAGATGACCCAAGAGCCCTAAGTGGGGCAGGAAGAAAGCTGGAGGGTTGGAATCACAGGTCCTGGAAGGCATCCCCCATTTGTTTAGGGAGACAGGATTACACATTTGGAGCTTCAATCTCCCTGATGCTAAAAACCCACTTCCTTTTGCAGCCAGAGAAGACTAATAACGTGGTAAGGTTTAGGGCAGTTCTAGGTTAGCAAAGAATAGGTGGCAATGCAGAGAACTACATCCTGGCTTTGGGTCATACACTGCTAATCGTCCCAGAACCTAGCTGTCCTTTGGTTCCCCTTTGTGTTGGGAAGTCAAGAGTATGGCTCTTCTTCTCTTTGGGAAATAAGCTTCCTGTATAATAGGCCTCCTATTATAGCAGAGCCTCTATCAGGCATCCGATCTAGAGCTAGTTTGCAGTGATCCCCCAGAGAAACAGCCATGCAGATTCCCAGACAAACTCAAAGAGGGCATAATTAGAGTCCTATGGGCTTGGAAAGAAGAAAAATTTGGCCAATATACTCTAAACCAGCAAGTTCCTTCTAGTTCTTTAGGGCTCTCACCTTGTCCAGAGCTCAAATGGTTAGCGTCCATGCTCACTGCCATTCTTGCTAGAGGGCTCAGCAAAGCTGTTCTTGAATAAGCAGGGTACCCTTTAACACTGCAATGGCTTCAAAGAATGAATGAGACCCTGCAGGTGGGAGTATAAATTAATACAACCTTCCTGGAACCCAAAATGTATTAAAGTGCTCACACACATGAAACCAGAAATCTCCCTGCTGGGAATCTACCTTAAGGAAATAATCAGAGATGGGAACATAGATTTATATTCAGGAATGTTTATCACCACATTATCATAGCAAGAAAGAAAAGAAAACAAACTAAATTATCAACAACCCGAGAGATTGGCTAAATAGATTCCAAGACATCTGTATTGTGGAATTTGAAAGGGTTGTTAAAAGTCATGTTTTGAAAAATACTTAACAGCATGGAAAAAAGTCCATGTTAATGGTAACTGAATTAATGGATTATGATGATTTTTTTTCTATAGTCTGTGATTTTTCAAATTTTGTGCAATAAGCAAGGATCGTTGATGTTCAGAAAAAATACGTTATTTTTTTTTGTTTTGTTTTGTTTTGTTTTGTTTTGTTTTTTGGAGACAGCCTCAAGCTCTCACCCTGGGTAGAGTGCAGTGGCATCACAGCTCACAGCAACCTCCAACTCCTGGGCTCAAGCGATTCTCCTGCCTCCACCTCCCAAGTAGCTGGGACTACAGGCGCCTGCCACAACGCCCGGCTATTTTTTGGTTGTAGTTGTCGTTGTTTGGTGGGCCCGGGCTGGATTCAAACCCGCCAGCTCAGGTGTATGTGGCTAGCGCCTTAGCTGCTTGAGCCACAGGTCCCAAGCCGAAAAAAATACATTGTTATAGACAAAAAGAAAGAAAAAGTGCTACACTGAACCTTCAACCAAACAATGATTTGGTCTCCATATTCTTTTGAAAGATGAATGGAGGACACTTTTGTGTTTGAATAGAAGATCATCACCCACTCGTAATTGGAGAGCTGCATTGAAGTTGACATTCTTTCTAATGTCAGGGTTCTAGCTCCTCTCACACACAGAGGAACCCAGGAAGGCATCCTCTTGACACTGTAGGCAGTGAGCTGTAGGTGAACACTACAACCAAATTTTGTGCAGAGATCAACGCCAAGCTCAGAAAAAAGCCAAACTCAGAAAGGCTGGTTTTCCTCTTGAACTCTTTAAGGGCTGCCTAGCAGGGCTTCCACCAGTATTGATGGTGGCCTGAGACTGAAAGGACAGGACGCTAGTCATTAAAACAGAGCCAACTGTCCCACAGCACTTGTCGCCAGTATAATTGGCGTCTTGCTTTCCCATGACCTTATTCCAGGAAAAAAATTGTTTGGTTGGGTTTGGGGTTTTTGTAAACTGCAGTGACCCTGTTAATGATGGTCCATATCTTCCTCTCCTTTAGTAAACTTAATATGTATTTGTCAGAAGCCCATTTCCCCCCTGCCACACTCTGGGTTTACATCAGGACTATGTCAATCACATCACGGGGAGGGGGGGCATATGGATGAAGATAAAACTTCCCGAACATAAAAAAACTCCATCTTTAGCCAAATCCCAGGCACACATTGCCAAACACTTTCCCCTGAAATTTTCAAGGCCACGTGTATGAACGGGAAATTTAATCCACATGTTTCTGATCCATATGTACACGTAATGCATCAAAATATCATCTCTTTGAAGTCCAAATGGCCTTTTATAGATTTATTCCTTAGGAATGGGAATTTGTGCTTGGCTAAGAACTAACAAATGCAATCCCTCCAAAGTCCGAGTTCCTCTCAAAGTTCCCAATCTAGGAAATTGAATCAGGCTTTAATATACACCCTCTATTCCTCCAGCCACCCCCGTGTGACTGTAAATCTTGGGATACTTCATTCCACCATGCCTTCTCAGCCTGATCACCTCATTCATGGAGGCTTCCACTGAAAGCCAAGATGTTAAGATCCAGCTTCCGAGGAATTACCACAACAGTGCTATGAGGAAGAGTAGAGAGAGGAAGGGCTATTCCCCAGGCTCCCTCCAGAAACCGGAGAAAGAATCAAATGATTGGCCAGAAGTGACAGAGTGCCTGAGGGCAGAGCCAACAATTCAGTCTCCACTGCAAACCAAGGGTGAGATTCCAGGCTTTCCCTGGGAATCTTCATGGTAAAACATCACAGTTGGAAGATGTGGATTCAGAGCTTCCAGGATTCTATTCCCAAATGTTCCATTGCAGACCCTGCTCCAAACCTCATGCTGAATGAATGAGATTGCAGGCCCATGTAGTCTCTTTAAATCTCCTATCTGAAGATGATTTGAAACATAAATCAATGTTTTCAAAACTGAAAGCTGGGGGAAAGAATTGGAAAGATGTGAGAGAATTATCCATTTCACGCAATGTTTCCATCAAGCTAAGCCCCCCCCCCCCCTACTCTAGCTCTACCAGCTGGGCTACAAATCACTAATAGTCAGTGGGCAGAGAAGGGTCGTCTGAGTTAAGCAGAAGGAAATCTACTTTTTGTCTCTGAATTCCTTTCTAGTTCCCTTAAAAACAGGTCTCTGTCTAATTCATTACCATATCTACCACAGTGCTTGGCTTATGATGGTCAATAAACTGTTACTGAATCAATTGAGTGTGGCTATCTAAATAAAAGTTAATAGACTCTGCTATTGTTCCTTTAAACATACCTTCTACTACTTTTCACTCACTCGTTCGTTCAGAATTTGACTGTAGAAAAATTATCAGCACCATCCCCCCCAATGTACCCACCATTAAACAATATTTAGCAAAAATAAATCAAATCTGTACTTAAGCAATTTGCTTACACTCTATCATTAATCACTTCGAGTGGGTAGATAAATGGTCATTTGCAAATGGCTGTAGAACACAGGGAATGTGGACTGTAAATTCCGTTAAGCTTGCCTTCTTAAGATAATAACAGAAAATGTTTATCAACTCAAAGATAATGCATCTAAAAATATCCAGCTATGCCTACATTAGGGAGTGAGGAAAATGGTAGCTTGTTGTATTCACCCATTTTAGGCTTTCTAATGAACTTCACCTGAAAAACCATGGTCTATACTTGAGCATATCAAATCAACACCGGGTTGAGATGAAATTGTTGAGTTCAAATTGTTGTTAGAGAATTACTTACTGAAACTTCATCAACCTCCAGGCTCGATATGAAAAAAAATAAAATGTTCTTCATCTTTTAGCTTTCTCAGTAGAATCTACATCTGTGAGTTTTCTGTAAGCTGAAAATTGGAGTAAGCTAGCTAGCCAACCATTTCTTCAGCAAATAGCATATACTACCCCTGATTGCAATATTGTACACAGCTATGATTTAATAACAAAGACCAAAAAATAGCATATACTACCATAATTACCATATGTTTCAGAGAACCTTGCTATGTGCTACTTCTGCTAACCAGATGCGAAAAGCAAAACAGGTGGACTCTTACGTAATATGCCAACAAACTGAATGTAGAATGTGAAGGTCAGCATCTCTTGCCCGTGCCTGAACCTCTGAGAAGTATCATATCCCAAAAGCTCTTCCTTCCTCTTAGTCTCAGGGGACTGCGAGAGACCTTCGGGATGATCTGGATCTGTGGCCTCTCAAAAACTGCATGGCAGCCAATCCTTCCTTTCCATCAAAACCTTATGCAAACACCCAATATATAAAACCTACACTCCTTGGGGGCACTCTGCTTGAAGCTCAAGTTGTAGGGTAGTGGGAGGCTCCTGTCTACTTGATTCTGGAAGAACCCAAAGACATAGAGTTCCTTAAAGCACAGTTGAAAACCTTTGAAATAGTTTAGTCCTCAATAAAAAGGCGAAATGGCTGGCATAGGCTGTCTCAGCTAATGACAGAAGCTGGTCTAAACCCCAGGTGTCCTAACTCTGTGGCCAGTACTTTGCATTACACTGAAATCCAGTAGCAGGGAAAGATTAAACTAAATCAGCAACCCCATCACTACTACAGTATATGAGTCAACAGTAAAATGGTTAATAGACAAAAAAGAGAAACTTCATGGATCAAGACAAAATTACAACTAGGAGGTAGTATAAAATTTGAGACCAGGAATTGGCAAACTTTTTTCCATAAACAGCCAGATAGTAAATAGTTTATTCTTTCAGGCCATTCGGTTTCTGTCACCAGAACTCAACTCTCATTGTAGCAGTAGACAAGATGTAAACAAATGAGTGTGGCTGTGTTCCAATAAAACTTTATTCATGGACTCTAAAATGTGAATTTCATATAATTTTCACATGTCACAAAATGTTATTCTTTTTTTGATGTTCCCCACCCCACCCCCAAACATTTAAAAGTATAATAAATCATTCCTGGCTCACTAGGCCTCAAGAAAACTAGGCAGACAGCTGGATTTGGCCCATGGACTGAAGTTTATCAACTTCAGTTTAAAAGAAAACTTACTGCACAAAATTTAAGCATAATCAAATAGAACATACAGGTTCTTTGAGAAATGCTTAGGACATAGTTCTTTGAAGAGTTCAGTCAGTGCAGTTACTCCCTGACATTGGCATCTGGGTTGCTATTTGTTCAAGATTTAGAGGCCTAGTAAAATCTCGCTGTGCAAAAGAAAAAAAAAATCATGTCTTCTTTCCTTTGAATGAGATCCCTGTGGGATCAGTGCAATGAGGGACTGGGCTCTGGGTGAGAAAATTGATCTGGTGATTCCACATATCTGATGCTCGTGTCAGTTTAAGCAGATCACTTCAACTGTATCTCATTTTACTCTATGTTAGGTGTGATCCTAGAAGCCTGGAAGTCACTTATTTGTTTCTTAAGTCAGAATTGTTACTTCATTAGCAGGCGTGCTACCGAACAAGGGCAAATAAGGGAGTGTCCACGTACTGCAATCCATCTTCAGGGAACTGGACGAGATTTTCCCAAGGAAACAATTTTAAAATAATTAGTAATGAAACTATTACATTAAACAAGCATAACTCATGGGATTTATGCTTAAATGAAACAACTTACTCAGTGAGGTTTAATTGCTGTGTACTCCTAAATGAAAACTTGGGCAGTCTCATGACTCTCCTGATAACGTTTAGGAAATAAGAGTCTATTCATTCCATTATTTAAAATGACCTATCCCATGTAAACTTCAGTTCAGCTACAAAATTAATACTTCTTCCCCTGCCCTCATCCCTAACCCAACCTCAGTAATTTTATTGCTCCCTCCTCAGCTTGCTAACTGTGCTTCCTGAACCCTCTGAGCTAGAACTCCTGCAAGAAGTGAAGGAAACAGGGCAGGTTCTTTTATTTCTACTTGACTGATACTATTGTGACGCCTTAGCATCACCACTCTCTGGACCCAGAAGACATCTAAAGATGGATCTCTTTCTGGGTTCTTTGGAAACACTATGTAACTCACATCTGCCACAGAGGATGTGTTTCTATTCCAGCTGGTGACCTGTTTCTTCCTCAGCCCTGAGACGCCCCACTCTACCTGCAGCTTCCCTCTGCAGAGGTCTGAATGGTTGTCTCTCCGGGAGGCCCTTTTTCATAGGACTTAAGGAGACGTATGCCAGCTTTCCCTGCTGGAACCCCAGTCATCTGCACTACGGCCTGAAACTGCTGGGCAGCTCCCCTTCATGCCGGCTCAGGGCAACTAATCAGTCCATCACTCGGCATTCGGACTTTCCAGATCAATCAGATGCAAGTCCATTGTATGCCCTAAGCTCAAAGGGACACACAACTTTCCAACAAGCACTCTGGAAGCCCCTTTCTCTTCATTTGAAGAGAATAGGAAACAACTTCTCTGGAGGACTTCTTTGGGTTGGAACCCACTCTTCCCACAAATGCTTTATACAAATCCTCTTCACAACCACTCCTCTCCTCCACTCTTTGTACCCTCAACATAGATGAAAGATCCAAGGCTTAAAGTTTTCAACTATGTTTTGTAAACACTGTTCTTAAGGTTTCAGTTTAGAATGGTACTTCTGTTGTTGTTGGGCCTCCGTAGAAACTTCCATTGGAATCTCCTGTTATGGTCATTTAGGACAGTTTAGCAAAGCACACTGTGGGAAAAGTATGACCCCACAGGCCAGGCCTGGCCTCTATGGACAGTGCTGCCCCGGTGGAGACATCAGCACATCACTAATGCCGTACTTCTCCTAACCACGCCCCACCAAGGTACCCCAGGCAGCCAGGGGAATACCCAATCGCCCCTGACCAAACTGCATTCTTTATTTCTCATGGTATTTGCTCACGCTGTCCCTTCGATCATAACACCCTCCACTTTCCTTCTCATCTTAAAACCTCTCTAATATTTATCCTTTAGGGCTTAGCTGAAATCCTTCCACTGCTAGGAAGCTTTTCCTCACAGCCCCCATTTGAATTCAACCACCATGTTACATTCTACAAACAGGGTAACTCAGCATATCTAAAAGAGGGGGAAAAAGCAGAATGTTTTTGTATCAAACTATTATATGGAAAATGAGTAAGTTAATCCCTCCAAATTATTTGCACCACATAGATATTATTTTCCTAGTGAAAAAAAATGAAAATCAAGAGCATTGAACCCAAACAGAAATGGCTCTGAGTTCCAAGGCTGTTACAAACCAGCTGTAGGACAGCAGATAAGTTTTTTCACTTCTCCTAGCTACCATTTGTTCATACATACAAATGGAAATAATATAGGTAACACCTAACTTGCAATGTTACAGAAGAGGGGGAATCAAAAATAATATATGCAAAGCTCTATTACAATTTCTAGCACTTGCTTGATATTCCATAAATGGCCACTGGAGTAGTATTAGTCATAATAATATAGAACTGGTCTCAACAAAAAAAGGGATTTGTTTAACACTGAGATTCACAAGTTTGGGTACAAACCACATAATGTATAATGATAATCCTTGAATATAATGGAGGATTATTGGTAAAAGTAAGAACTTTGAAGACTTCATTTGGCAGAAAGAATATGTAGACCGATGTGTGTTCTGCTGGTATGTAAGAGATAATCTATCTACCAGTGATCAATATCTGTCAGGAATAGAGAATAACTGTAAACATCATTGCGTGAGAACCAGGGAATGAGTTCTTTCCAAGACAGGTCGCAACTGCACAATTTCAAGCTGACGTTTTATTTTACCTAAAAGAAATAATTGTGCTTATTAAGGTAGTTATCATTAGAGGATCAGGATCCTTGGGAAACCAAACTCCTATGATCTAACACACAATTGTAAGCAAGATCTGTTCAGGGGTTATGAAGTCATAGAAAGACCAAAGGCCACCTTTCCAGAATGTGTTATGACCCCAACAAAGGGGTTTAGGTACTGATGCCTTAAACTTCATTGAAGTTGAATTTAGGGTTTATTCTTATAAAGGGGTGTGAACAGAACAGGTTACTTCTGTCCTGGTAGGTTTAAGTCATGAAGAAAACCAAATATATTCAAAACATTTGCTCTGCTGTATATGATCTTTTAGTTATCTTGGAGAAATAAAGTAACCACACAAAAGCTAACTCGCCACTTACGCTACTTACCACTGGTTCAGTCTTTACTTCCGAAAACTTGATAGACACTATTCTCTCCTACTAGAAGACTGAAGAATGATTGCAAATTTATAAGTGAATACAGAAACACTGCCCCACAAGTCCAAGGCCAATTAACGATTTCCCAACCTCAAATGAGAGGAACAAGCCACAGGTTCATAGATTTCTATGAACAAGAAAAGTTGGTGTGCAAAGCTGATTTATTGAGGGGTGGAATGTGAGACACTTTAAAAATGGACCTTCTCTGATTCCCAAGCCTTTGCAATGGATTTAATAATATTAAAGGTAGATAAGGATACAGCACCACCCCCATCTTCTGTGTATTTGTTCATATCAACCAACCATGCGTCATCCTAGCAGGGACAACAGTAATTTGAGGAGTAAATATTTCTGTCAACTCACATTCTGGCCATTAGGGAGGCACCAAATCAACCTTTTTACTGAAATGAACTTGTTTGGGATTTTGCTGTTATATGAAATTCAGATGCTTTGATCTGTGCATGCTCCAAATTTCTTGGCATGATGTAAAAAAAGTAAGGAAAATCATCCTTCAGCCCCAAGTGAGAGATGATTTACACAGTTAATCCCCACAAGACAGACACGGGGAAGGGACTGCCACACACGAGGATGGAATTTGGAGATGCCTGACTTGGCTATGAGATTGATCTGTACTCTGGACATGATTTTTCATCTCCTTCATCCTTATATGTAAACTAAGAGACAGACTCAGTGGATAAAATATAAAACTGCTTCTAACTGTATGACTCTGACATGGGGGAGAGGGGAGAAGGAAAGACAGCCACATTATACACGTAGCATAACTATAAATCCTATGCAAAATACAGTATTACTTCTAAATAGGACCATTATAAAATAACAGCTAATATCTTCCCAAATGCATAATTCTCACTGTGAATCATGGACTAAATTCAAACAATCCATATTAAATTTGTGGTAACTCTTTGAAAGTTCAATTTTTCTACAAACTTATCCTATTTTTATTTTTATCTTACCTTAGTTGTTTTCTTACTAATTTGGAAAACTCAGATAAGTAATAGTCTTACATTCACATTATGATTTATTCCATTTCCACCATGCTGAACAGATCGGCGATTTTTCAGATTAGATTTCTGCATTTAATAAATAACAAGTACGTGTTAACAACATCCTATTTGTGAATTCATGCATCGATCTGCGAATAAGGTGATAAATCTTATGTGAATGCTAACACATACCTGAGTCATTAATTTTGTTTAGGATTTTCACTTGCAAATGAGAATAATTACACAATCTGACTACAATATGAGGTTCAGAACCACTTCTTTTTTTCTCAAATACATTTAACTAAGCTTAGAACCTTGAAATTGTTCATTGCTTTTTATCTTATCATAAGCTCCCTGTTGCAGGTTGAATTCCAAAAAAAGCATCTGAAATTAGCATGTAGGAAGTTTGTCAGGAAGTGTTCTTGAGATCAGCATGTGAGGAAGAGAAGAGACAGAAGCAGGATTGATGAAGGGACAAGTTGAGCTGATTGAGACTCAACAAATACCTCAGCCAACCCACAAGAACCTCTGGATCTGGAATGGCCCTTTCAGAGTTGTCCCAACTTGAGGAAAAGTAGCTGGAAGAATAAACCCTTCAATTCCAAAGGGAGGTCTGGGTAGCTCATCACAGCATCCTCTATACTTCCAAAGGGAGCCTGTTCTAAGCATGCTAACATTCCAGTTGGCTTGGTACCAACCAGTATTTGTTGAGTACATGCCATGGGCTAAAGACTACCAAATATTATATATATATTCTTTTTATCAAGAAACTTAAAATTTAGGGGAGGGGACACTAGCTTCAAATGTGTACTTTGCATTAAATGCATTATAAAAATCACCCAACAAAATATTAAGATAACAGGCAAAGACAATATCAGAAGAAATGAAGGTAATCAGACAGAAATTGTTTTAAAATTTGAAGGATAGAGAGATGACTTAATTCTAAGAAGCCTGCAACAGAAGAATGTGAGTTGTGTCATTAAGGTCACAAAAATTTGGATGAGTGAACACCAAGAGGCAAGTAAGGTAGGAAGCACAGAACCTAGGGCCAAAGGCAAAGCTACTGGAAGTCATCTTCATAGAAATGACCATCACCCTTTGAGGAGGAGCTCATTAGGACTGGCAGTGGGAGAAGAAAGGGGGCACAATGAGGCAGAGAGACCACTCAGATGAGTCTAGAGTTTTTGGTAAGCACAAAAGTGAAGGCATTTGATTCTTCCAGGATGGGTAACAGCAAACTCAGCGTTTGATTTTTCAATTTCTGACCAAGGCAGAGGCAACCTCCTCCGGGATTCACTATGACAGCAACTTCCTCAGCAGGCCAGATCCACAGGGTGATTTTGGGAAGCCCAGCCTAGAAGCTATTTCTTCTGCATTCCCAGTGATTCTGTGAGCCAGGATCCCTTAAAAGATACCTTTCTGCTTCAGTTAGCTAAAGCCAATTCTGTTTTCTGTCACTAAGAACCCTAACAGATCCACAAATACCTAACATTCATAACAGGTGTATGAGTACATATTATTATTCTCATTTTATGGGTAAGAAAATAGAATTTACGAGGTTAAATAACTTAACTGAAGAGTTTCCAGTGACTATGTGGTCGAGTTCAGATTTGAAGTTATGACTATCTCATTCCCAAACTCATCATTTCTATAATATCATAACAGTTTCCCAAAGGCATAGAAATGAACATTCCTCCCTATTTTCCATATAAGCTTATGTAGCTGCAAATAGCAGTGTTTCCATAACAGGTCATAAGATATTACACTCAAACTTGGTGTCCACGTAATTCCAATGGGAGAGCATCGAAAAGTGGAAAGTTGCCCAAAATACATGCACAAGAGAGGAAAAGACGAGTTCTGGAACCCATGGACCAACCTACCTGTATAACCCTTCTTTCCATGATTGTTTACAAATTTAGCAACCAGCCTCAATGAAAACCTCTATAGCTTCATAAATAAATTTAAGTCCACAGCGTAAAAAAGTTTCACATCACTCAACGCCTGTTGTTCCATATATTGAATTGCAACATCTCATGAAGGTGAATTTCTTCCCTAGGAAAGATTAAAGCAATTTAACCACTTTCCTTAGCCCTCTCAACTTGAAGATCAGTTTTAGTAGGTGGATTTACTAGACAGTGATCAAGATTATGCATTTCCAAGACCATTTGCCTATAGTTAAAAGCAGACTCCATAGCAGGATTAGAAAATAAGTGATACAGTATAACCACTACTCCTTCATACTCCCACGGAAACATAATCACCACTGGACTCTGGCCCAGAATTGTTCTCAAAACAGTGCCCTGGAGAGCCACTGTCAATCAGAGTCAATACTTGAGTTAAAACCAATCTGCAAACCCACATGTATAGTCTTCACCCTGGTAAACTAGCAGGAAAACTTAAGGCCAATTATTCTCATTGCAGCCATGTTGTACCTACCACAAGTTTTCTGAAAATCTGCCAGAGAATGACTTAGGCTCCAGGGTAAAGAAAGCTTACCCTCTGACTTCCATGCTTCAAATCTGACTTCACACCTGTTTAAAACACTTTATGGCGCCCTTCCATTCCTACAGTGTTCTTCTGGATGTTCCTTTCTGTCCTCAGTTCCATCTCTAGCACAGCTGACAAATGCTGCATGGACTCACAGCTGTATCCCGAGAGGAGCCCCATACTTTTTAAGCTGCTTTGCTTTGTGACCTGACCTCCAGGCAGGATGCATACTTCAGTGCACTGACAGCTCAGTCATGTCTTTTGTCCCAGGCACACAGATACAGCAGGGTAGGGAAAGTTCACATTGAATGCTCATGTTTCAAAATGTAAATAAATGGCTCACACCAGAGCCCCAGTGCACTTAAGTTGGGAAGACAAAACCTCCTAAAGAAAAGATTTACCCACTTTTTCAGAGATCCCTGTAGGACCCTATGTCTTTGATGGCTGCACCTGGAGGGCTGAATCAGGCAGGTCTCCTTCCAGGAGAAGACCCTGAGCTGAGGAGGACACATCAACATTCTTACTTTCTTTTCCTTCCTGATCTGATCCTAAAATATCTTTCCAATATGTATTTTTCTCTACTAAGCCTTATCCTTTTTTTCTTTATTTTTCTTTCTTTATCCATCTATTCTCTGTCTCATATACTTTGTGCCTCTGAGTCCTCCTGCCTTTTCTCATATTTCTTGGTTCTACACCTCTTGAATTTCTTCTACTTGGAACCTTTTGTTTTCTTCTAGTTTTCCAAAGAACTTTCACAGCTGGTCCCATCTGTCTCTTCTAAATGATCTTCCTCTTCTTTAACTATACTTATTTCCTCTCTGATTCCTCCTACATGTAATAGGTTGGACCCTGCAAACTCTATGCCCTAAATCCTACTAAAAAACAATGGTTTGGAGATAAGATCATCCAGGGGCCCTGGTTCTATCACCCTTCAGACACCAATCACAGGCAACAGATTCACTAATGTGTTAGTACCTTTTATCCTTTTCCTACAGTTATCTGTTTTTTTATTTTACTTTTGATATTTAACTCATTTTAAACTTTCATAATTTTACAACACAAATAATGCATATTCACTGTAGAAAAAATTAGTAACAACAGATAAGTAGAAAGACAAAAATACAGTTGTCTGCAGTTCTGCTTTTCAGAAAATACTCCTGTGTTTCCCGACTGACTTGATGAGCACCGTTATAAAGATTCACACAGAAGGGAGGGAAACATATCCTTGCTCCTGTGAAGCTTATATCCAGTGAGCGGAGGGTTAAGCAAGCAGATAAGTATAACACAGCATATTTGGGAAAGAACAGGAATCAACAGGAGCCAGAGCAAATTATGCCTTCTTTGGGAAAGCTTCCTGGAGGATGTAACATCCTGGAAGATGAGCAGAAATTGGCCAGGCACAAAAGAGGGAGAAGGAACATGCCATGTTAAGCCCACAGAGACAGAGCCTGGCACACCCAAAGAACCCAAGAGAGTCCAATATGGCTAAAACTATGGGGAAACAGTGATTGGGAGCCAAAGGGCAAAGGGTCTTGTAAGCCACGCAAAGAAGTTTCTATAAAGTCTATGGTAACATTGAAGGATATTGAGGAAGTGAACAATTTGATCCAATTTACACTCTTAATAGAATTATGAGCTTAAATGATAGAACTGCCCTAAGCAGTTGGTGCCACCCTTATAATCAGAACTTAGGCAAAAAAAAGGAAAGAAATGGAAGGAAGGAGGGAGGGAAGAAAGGAGGA
>CAUYRH010133715.1:0-51472 GCA_963574655.1 Perodicticus potto
TAAATATATATTTTTTTTATATATATATATATATATATATATATATATATATATATATATATATATATTTCAATTCCAACCTCTCTGCTAAAATGCAGATTTGTACATCCAGGTGCCTATCCAACATTTCCTTTAGATGTACAGTAGCGATTTCAAAACAGAGATCCTGACTCCCCTCCTAAGAAGACCACATGTGTTCAGAATTCTTTTCCAGCTCAGGAAGCAAGACAGAATTCCGTTCTTCTCTTCACTCAAACCAAAAACCTCGGAGTCATCTCATTTCCTTCTCTCTCTCACATCCTTCTTCCAACTCTGTAGTAAATCCTCTGGGTTTAACCTCCTAAAAATATCCAGAATCCAATCACATCTTATCACATCCATCACTCAAATGTTTCTTTGTCAGAGAATCCTGAATCAGGAATCTGGTCTTCCTATCTAAAACATCACACACACGTGCTCACTCCCTCTCTCTCAACATCTCCCAGCCCCCAAACCCTGTTACTTTTACCCTGTTTTATTTTTCCTTCGTGGCACTTATCTTTACCTGACCTGTTATAAATCCATTCACTTATTTGTTGCCTGTTCTTTACCCCTGTAGAATGTAAGCCACATGAGAGCAAAGGCTTTCTCTGTTCTGTTCTGTTCTGTTCACTCCTGTAACTCTGGTAGCCAGAACAGTTTCTAACACATAAAAGCATGTAATAAATATTTGTGGATTGATGAATGGATGTATGAATGAATGTTTATAGGAAGTCTTAGTTAGCAAGTAGGAAAAATGGGCTCTGAAACCTGACAAACTAGAATTCCAATCTCAGCACTCATGATTACCTGCTGGATGACCTTCCATCACTCACCTGGTCTATTTTCTACTCTAACAGTAATGTATCAAATATTATCGTGAGGGTGAACAAAATAATGTTGTAGCATAATGTCTGTGAATAATCAGTGAATGGGGCATCGTATTATTTCTTTTGGCACAATGACAGTTACAAATAAGCATTCGGAGTCCCATGTTGATTGGTTTGGTTTTTACCTATCTGTGTAGATTGCAGGCTCATTACATGTCAAGCCCTGTACTAAACACATTATTGTCACTGCCTCACATAAACCTCACAAAAATGCCACAAGATAAGTACTATTCATTTTTCTCATTTTACAGAAATGAAAACAAGGCACAGAATGGTTTAGTAACTTACGCAAAACCACACAGTTAAAATGTGGTAGGTCAAGGTTTGCACTCACACTGTCCAGCTCCAGGGTTCAGGCGCTCATCCACCCCATAATACTGCCTGCAACATTTCAGCACACAGGCAATTAAAAGACGAAAAGGACTTCTCCCTATTTTAAGAAGCTATAGTGTAGCCAGAGAGAGACGAACAAATGTACATAACTCTTATGGGTACGTTTTAACCCTGGCTCTGTCTGAGAATTATCTGAATTCACCATTGCCTTACTAAATCAGATTGCCTAGAAGCAGGCCACAGGAATCCTAGTTTTTAAGGTTCCCCAGGTGAGTTTTATGTGCAGTCAGACGTGGGAACTTAACAATAGTTGGAGTGGAGGAATGTACCGAAAGCTCAAGGGAAGGGTTTGGGAAGAAAAAAAAAATTGATCACCTAGGTCCTTCTAAAATGACAGAGTAAATCCTGCAGCTGGAAAGAGGTTACTTTTGGTCAAAGCTTCTGATGTTTGCAAGAAAAGTGTCTGCCCTAAGAAAAATCAATCTCATTGTCATCCATTTAGGAAGTCAATGGAACTCTACTGAGCGTTTGTTTGTTTCCAGGTAGCTGTGAATTTTCAGGAGATCATGTTCGGGTATTGACTAAACCATTCAAGTTCTTGGGTTTGATGTTGACACCTATGACAAGGGGGGAAATTATGCATATATCAAAGAGTTACTTTGCTGGGTAGATGTGGTAATGCATACATGTGTATAGTGTGGCCCCAGGACAAAGTAAGAGCTCCATAAAAGTTAGCTATTATTATCATTATTCTGGATATTACAATTGCCAAGATGTGGAAACAACCCAAGTGTTCATCAACTCATGATTGACAAATCAACAAACCGTGATATATGTAGACCGTGGGGTACTATTCAGTCATAAAAAAGGATGGAGACTTTACATCTTTTGTATTTACCTAGAGGGAGTTGAAATACATTCTTCTTAGTAAAGTATCACAAGAATGGAAAAGCAAGTATGCAGTTCACTCAATACTAATATGAAACCAATGTATAAATAACCACACGCACACACAAAAGGAAAACACGTGTATATACAAGTGAAGGGGAGGGAGGAAGTAAAAGGGAAAGGGGAGGACGGAGGGTAATTGGCAAGTTCTCACTTAATGTGCACAATATTAGGATATACAGCAGGCCCTGGGGGAAGGGCTCAACAACAACTTGAACTTTACCTTAGAAATGAAAACAATGTTACCTAAACATTTGTGCTCTCATAAAAATCTGAAATTTAAAAAAATATTCTGCATAATAGTAGAGGTCCCAGAAATCAGCTCTTGGCCTATGTGCTTTGATAGAATGTGGTGATGGGAAGAGTCCTGGGCCTGCCGTCCAGAGACCTCTGATTCCAGTCCTCTTCTGACACTGACTTCCCTTGGGCAACTGGTTAATCCTGCTTGGAGTCTTTTATGGGGATATGATAAAAACCTGGGGATGATGATGCCAGATTAAGTGATATGTGCTTTGTGAAGTATGTCTCCTTCTTGAATCTTCCCACTTTAAAGTAGAAGTTGGATGGTGACCCATGTTCAGGAGTTCCTAGTAAAATCCATGAGGAACTGGATAAAAAAGAGAGAGGACAGGAATTCAAGTTTAATGAAAACCAAATGAGCACCCAGTACTTGCTCTGCATTATCACGTGGAGATAATTATCACAACAATGCTGCCTATTATTATCCACACTTTAAAGGTGAAAAAACTGAGAGAGAGGACTGGTGAGATGAAGTAGTTAGCTGAAAACGTCTTTGGCTTTGAAATCAGATCAACGAGAGTTCCAATTATAACTTAAAGTTATTTTTCCTCTGAATACCTGCTTTTTTCAACTTTAAGAAGGAAGTGCTTCTTTTTCACGTTAATTATAAGTATTAAAGGCAATGAATGGAACATGCCTGGTAGCCACCTAGTAGAGGGTACCTGTACTTACTTCGTCAATATCTTTATCCAGGTCTTACCAGCATGACACCAAGCTTGTCCAATTGCAAATCCTGGGTTCCTCCCACTTTACCGTCTTCCCATCAAAAAAAGCTCTTGTTTTTATTCTTTGATTCTTTCGCCCTACGATCACTTTTACTTGTGTTTGCCTGTAACATACACTGGTCAATGCTGTTTTGATTTGTGTTCCTGAATCCATTTTTTTTGTGCCCCAAGGCAATTACTTCATTTTGACTCAATTTTATAAATCTAATAGAAGAATCACCGGCAGTGAAATCATTGCCATCGTTAGAGGGACTGGCCCATTAGTTTTCTGAGTCATTGTTTCTTCTCTGGCAGATTGAGCTAGGAGAAAAGATGGGCTGAAAGGGCCGAGGCCTTTATCTTCACAAGTGTCTGCAAAAGCACAGTTAGTAGGAAAAGCAAACGGGAGGCAAATAAATAAATGGCTTCAAAGATGTGATGAAATCCTGCTCTGAATCTTATTGTTGATACACAGAATGATACTTTTTGGGAAATTTTAAGAGCAAATGAAATAGTCAGTAAACCTCCTTGCAAGAAAAGTTATGCATTTATTTATTTATTTATTCAAAAAATACAAACAGACATCAGTGTTATGTGTCAGATGTCAGCTGGGTGATGGGTTCACAGGCGGTAATAATAGATGCAGTTCCTGGAGTTATAGAAGGCAAATTAATCTAATTGGTTGGTACACATCCTGACAGATGCTGCATTGGGACAAGGTCTGATGGGCTTTTGTATGCACAGAGGGTCAGGGTAGCTTCCCTAAAGAGGTGTCTCCAGAGCTAAGATCTAAGGAGGATCTTAACTAGGCAGAAGGAAAAATAGGACTTTTCGGGTGAAGGAGAGTGTGTTTGCAAGGCCCACTCATCAGAAAGCCGTAGTGGGTGCCAGATCCTGGGGGAAAGTCAGTGTGGTTCTAGTACAGAGCCCAGGAAGGGACACGGTGGAAAATGAGGCTATGGAGCAATGTAGTCCTGTGTGACTCTGTGACGTGAACCAGGGAGTTTTTCCTTAAATGAAAGAGTAGCTCAAAATTATTGAAGGCTATATATTTTGATAAAACTGATCCTATTTCTCAAATTGTGGTATGAGGAGGTTTTTCTGACTGCTGTGACAATAGACCAGAGGGGCTGAGGACAGATGGACGCACAGTCATGCGCTGCTTGATTCCGACTCTGTCAGAGAGAGCACTCCCGCAGGCCTAGGAGGCAGAGCCGCTGCACGCCGAGGCTACGCAGGACAGCCTGTGCTCCTGGGCTGGAAACCTGGACAGCATGTTACTGTCCTGAATACTGCAGGCAGTTGTAACGCAATGACACGATGGTATTTATATCAAAACATATCTAAAGATAGAAAAGGCACAGTGAAATTATGGCATGAAAATCTATGGAAGCACCACCATATCTGCTGTCCATTATTGATCAAAATGTCACAGTGTGGTGCATGACTGCATTTTTTTAATTAATTAATTAATTAATTTTTTTTTTTTTGACATGCTGTGTTCCTCTGTTACCAAGGCCGGAGTGCAGTGGTGCAATCATAGCTCACTGCAGCTTGGAACTCCTGTGCTCAAATGATCCTCCTATTTCAGCCTCCTGAATAGCTGAGACTATATAGATGAGTGTCACCATGCCGGGCTAATTTTTTATCTTCTTTGTAGAGATGGGGTTCTTACTGTGTTGCACAGGCTGGTCTTGAACTCCTGACCTCAAGCTATCCTCACATCTCAGCCTCTCCAAATGCTGGGATTACAGGCATGAGCCGTAGCACCGAGCCACATGATTTTACTTCAGGGAGAGGGAGACATAAACAGAAATATGTGGTCTCTAAAAATAGCCCTTACTGCTGCATTACAATACTAGACTTGTAGATGGCTCTGTGCATGCCCCAAATTCCTGAATGTCTGATTGTATCTGAATAGGACGGTCGTATGAACATGGAAACCTGCCCATCATCTTGACGTACAAAGCAATTTTTATTCTCAGTGAGCAATGGCAGGAGCACACTATGCTCTGTTTGGAAGAGGCAGTGAACATTCCAGGCAGAGGAGCAAGTTTGCTCTTCCAGACACAGCACTTGCAAAGCAGGATATTTAGAAGAAAAAGAAAAGCTGTCTTAGGCCAGAACCACTAGGAGTGTTTTCATATCATATTTATTCAGCAAGATATAGCTGCTGCATCACAGCCTCTAGATAGAAGCGTGCGTCTGCTCGGCTCCGTATATTCATATATAAGCAGCAAGGTGACCCTCTCAAGGGAGAGTTGGCCAAAAGTCAGTCTTATGAGTGAAGGTTAGGAAGGCATGTCTACATTAAGTAATAATCCCTCTGTTCATGCTCCCGTAACCCAGGGGACAGGGTGGGTAAGCACATGGGTGGGAACCCTCACTGTACAATCCTGCAGGACCTTCCCCGGTATCACGAACCAACAGGCAGGACATTGGCTATTGTCTACTTGTAAGTGTAAGCCCTGCCTAAGGCAACACAACCCAGTTTAAAAAAGACACTGGGCAAGCAAAGCCAACCCAGCCCAGGCCTCTAAGCTGCCCAATCCTATCCTATTCGAAAGAGTCATAGAATTTGAAAGAAACTTCTGAAACCATCTATGCCAGCCCCTCACAGGGTCCCTTGGCCCCCTCGTGACAGTCCTGACAAGATAATGATAGAGAACCCCCTCCCTCCCAAACCAGGCCATTCTGCCTCTGGATAATGTCAACTATGCCTAGGTCTTCAAGTTGAGCTGAAATCTATTTCTTAGGACTACCAAATAAGAAATCTGAGGACTGGCTCAGCGCCTGTAGCTCAAGTGGCTAAGACACCAGCCACATACACCAGAGCTGGCTGGTTCAAATCCACCCTGGGCCTGCCAAACAACAATGACAGCTACAACCAAAAAATAGCCGGGTGTTGTGGTGGGTGGCTGTAGTCCCAGCTACTTGGGAGGCTGAGGCAAGAGAATCGCTTAAGTCCAGGATTTGGAGGTTGCTTTGAGCTATGATGCCACAGCACTCTACCCAGGGTGACAGCTTGAGACTCTGTTTCAAAAAAAAAAAAAAGGAAAGAAAAGAAAAAAGAAATCTGAGGCCTTTTCCATAAGAACAGAATGCAAGAGAATGAGGAAGGTTTTCATGCCTGTACAGCCTAGAAATTTCAATTCCTTCAAGTAGCCTATGACTGTACCGACAGTCAGGGTGATAAAAAAAGGAGTGTTTAGATGCCAAGCCCTGAGTGTTTTAATGCATTAGCTCCTTATTTAATAGTAATATAAATATTATAAGATATATTGAATAAGTTAGCTTCATTAGTGTGGTCAAGAGAAAATTTTTATTATCTCCATTTTACACATGTGAATATGGAGGCCCAGAAAGGTAGCTAACTCACCCAGGGTCATATAGTTAGCAAGCAGCAGGAATGTGATTTGACCCCAGGTAGGCTGGCTCTGGTCCCCTACCTCTGATGGGGAAGGAAAGCACAGGCTTTGCTGTCATAGTCTTGCATTTGGATCCAAGCCCCAAAACTCTCACTGGCTAACTGACTGCCTCTACCTAAGCCTCTATAAGATGATGGTTATGAGCCTTACCTCAGTACAGTTGTGAGATTACATAAAACAATGTGTGTGAAGCAGCAGCACTGTGCCTTGTATATACTGGGCACTCGATACAAAAGACTGATTAAATAATGCTGGGCCTAGTGGCCCATGCCTGTCATCCCAGCACTCTGCGAGGCTAAGGCAGGTGGATTGCTCATCTCATGAGTTTGAGACCAGCCTGAGTAGGAGCGAGACCCCCATCTCTACTAAAAGTAGAAAAACTAGCCAGGCATCGTGGTGGGTGCCTATAGTCCCAGCTACCCGGGAGGCTGAGACAGGAGGATCACTTGAGCTCAAGAGTTTGAGGTTGCTGTGAGCTGCAATCATTTCCCAGCACTCTAACCCAGGGCGCCTGAGACTGTCTCAGAAAACAATAAACAAGAAAAAAAGACTGATTTGTGTGACTAGATGAATGAAGGCCTTCTGGCCCTTCCCTCTTGCGCTGGTTTGCTAGCTCTGCAATAACAAAACAACCAGAGTCTGGGTGGCTTAAACAATAGAAATTTATTCTCTCCCAATTCTGGTGGCTGGAACTCTAAGACCAAGGGCTGGCAGGGTTGGTCTCTTACTGCCTCGCAGACAACCACCTTCTCACTGTGTCCTCTCATGGTCTTTCTCTGGGAGTACACGTTCCAATGACTCTTCTTCTCCTGTGAGGACACCACACCTGGTGGTCCTGGTAGGGACTCACCCTAATAATTAATTACCTCCTTAAAGCCTCTGTCTTCAAATATAACCACCTTGGGGATTAGGGCTTAAACCTATGAATTTGCAGGGGGACATAATTTAGTCCATAACAACTTCCTAACAAAGCTGTTTCACTCTTTACCTCACTTCTCAAGTCAAATACCTAAGGAGGCCAGCCATAAACAGGTGGTTACAGAATAAACAAAGGAAGATAGACTAGCATGAGAATAAGGGGGAAATACTGTTTAATATGACCACAAATCATTTTTCCACTTCCACCAATCCAGACTGTATAGTATTCTTCAAACTAGAAATAAAGCAAATAAGCCCACAAGATAGTAGGCATCTGAATTGTGTTACATCTCTGTTCAGAACTATGTCAAAAATATCTAAGTCCTTCGTAACCTGCAAGGCTCTAGGTCAGTGGTTCTCAACCTTCCTAACGCCATGACCCATTAATACATGGCTCATGTTGTGCTGACCCCCAAACATAAAATTATTTTCGTGGCTACTTCATAACTGTCATTTTGCTACTGTTATGAATTGTAATGTCAATATCTGATATGCAGGATGTATTTGGGCGACCCTGTGAAAAGGTTGTTCAACCCCCAAAGGGGTCGTGACTCCCAGGTTGAGAACCGCTGCTCTAGGTTCTCCATGCCTACTTTATCTCCTGTGACCCTCCTTGTCCACATCCCCACCCTGGCCTCACTGCTGCTCCAACGTGCCAAGCAATTCCCTCTCCAGGGCCTTTGTACTCCTAGCTCCTTCTGCCTGGAATGCGCTTCTCTCCGCCATGTGCTTCTTTCCCTCACTTATTTTCTGTCTTTGCACAAGAATCATCCTTCCTGCCTACCATATCTGAAAGAACTCACTTCCCCGTCATTCCCCTGTCATCCTGCTTCCTCGATTTTCTTCTTGCTCCATGTATCACGTATTTGTCATTTGTTTCCCTTTGCTAGGCTGTAAGCCCCAGGAGAGCAAATACTTTGTGCTTTTGCTCATTATTGTTTCTAGAATATTATAGGTGGGTGATAAATCCTTATTAAATAAATAAGTTAACAGTTGTTGTGGTTAGTAACAGCAGTAGGCCAGTAGAGTTGTCACTCCACTTAAAGATTTTTGTGTCCCTTCTTCTAGGGCAATATTTTCCAAAGGTTAGCTGCCATACGTAAGGTTAGTTGCCATACATAAGAATTACCTGACTTGGCAATTATGAATTGGGCTGCAATAAATCATGGAAGAAGCCCAAGTGTCCATCAATCCATGAATGGATTAATAAATTGTGGTACATGTACACCATGGAATACTATGCAGCCTTAAAGGGACTCCTCCAGTTTTTAAGGTCTAAAGAGACAATGACCTAGATATGACCTTGGCCATGAGAGCACAAAGGAAAGCACCAGCTCTTTCAAATGAGATCTCTTCCTTTCAGGGGAGGAAACTGGTTAAATCATGGACAGTCATACCACATGCAAGAATATATTTATGCCTGAATTTGTTGCCACCTATTTGGTTATGAATTAGAAAACCAGACCTGGCAGTTCAGTATTGGAATCTTCAAAGGTCATTTCTTCAAAAACAAACACGTCCAGAGGTTCTTTTAAAGGATAATCATCATCATCATTATGATGATGATGATGATGATGATGATGATGATGATGATGCCTGACCTGCCAGATAGCCCCTGGGTCTTCTCTGAGTCTGGGATGCATTGTTTCTTTCTCCCCTGTACTACTGAGATCCTAATCTAAACCAAACAGATGTTGCCATTTGGCTGTTTAGTTCTTCTTTGTGAATGGGTACAGATCCTCCTGAGGAAACAGGATAATATTCAGGAATTTTCTTAGGGATGATTTAGATGGTTATCGTTTCTGTTCACTCTGGGGGCAGTTCTGTGCCTATCTGTGGGAGTGTTTCGGAGCTGCATGCTTCTGAGAGACCCATCCTATAGAATTACCCCTTGGGATGACAAGCCCTTCTTGGCATCCTAGAGCTGTGACACTGCTATCAGTAGCTTGGCTCCCTTATGCCATTGGTTCACTTGGCCTAGCTTCTGCCCACCACCCTCTGCCAAACTCCCAAGGCCAGCTCTGTCCCAGACAGTGAAAACTTTGTAGGACATCCCTGGCTCCATCTGCCTGTCTGGCTGGGTGTCTGCCTATTGCCTGTGGCCACGCCACCAGACACCCGGCCTACTAGTGCCCTTGTGTTGCCCCTCCCTTGCTTCTAGCCTGTTTGTCAAGTCTCCTTGGCCTGCCCCAGCCAAGCCCCGATTTTGACAATATCCCAAGGGCAGCTGTAGCTCTTCAGCTGTGCTTCATGGTGGCCTTGGAGAGTTTCCACCTCCCACCCAGCTCCCAGAAGCCCCAGGAATGTTGAGAGAGAGCTCTGACCTAGACCTGGCTCACCTCACACCATAACTAACCAGTTTATTATAGCATGCAATAAACCTCAAACCAGCTTGACTCAGATTCTTAAAGGGCCACTTCCAACCACTCCATGTCACGCCAGCAGAAGCGTAGTGCTAATTTTGTTTAAGAACCTCTTTATCTAGCATTGAAGTGGGGGAAAATGTGTTTTCAGCCTCCCATAGCATCCACTTTGGGTCTTTCAAGGGATGTGAGCTTCTTCCTAATATTTGAACTAATATGTTGTAATTATAATTCTTACGTTTTTCTTCTGCATTTGTTTTAAGAGCTGAACATAGAAACAACACTAGGACTGAATATCGGCCACTTCTGCAGTGGGAGGTTGGTCAATAATAATAATAGTGATAGTATAACAGTCAGTTGTTCGTTTCAAAATAAATTATAAACATTATCTTATCTTATTGAATCCCCATGATACACTTGCTCCATGAAGTAGATATTATTACCCTATTTCGTAGATGAGGAAACAGAGGTACAAAGGCTAATTTGCCCAATTTCATAAAATACAATTAGGTATCCAGGCTTAGAATCCAGGCCATGTGCTTTGAGAGTTTGTGCTGTTAGCTCTGCTATCTCGTATCTTGACGTGTGGCAGACAGGCGCTAGGTGCACGGTTTTTACATCTAAATTAAATCTGTGAGCGATGATGGTAGAACTTTTTTCAATAATTGAAGAAACAATTGGGAGTGAAATTTATTTATTCTGTTTAATTATACCAGTCAGTGTCAGATCTTCAAAGCAGGAAAATTAATTCCAGAACACAAAATTCAACCGTAATTTTATCATCTGGAGATAACCACTGTTAACCCCTGAATATTTATTCTCTTTATTTTGAATGCTTTAAAATATTATGTTAATAATAAGATAATTTTAGAAAGTAGAGACTCAAAAAGAAGGAAATAAAAGTCATCCCAAATTGTACAATATTATTAGCTTTCCAGAACTCTGTGTGTGTGTATGTACGTGTGCTTAGATCATATTGGTCTATAATCTGAGCTTTGTAAGTTAATAATACAGGCAGTCCCTGAGGTACAGATATCCAACTGATATATGACTTGTACTTACAAACAGAAGCTATTACTGGTAATAGGTAAGTGTACCTGTTCCAACTTATATGCAAATTCAACTTAAGAACAAACCTATAGAACCTATCTCATTCTTTTTTTTTTATTAAATCATAGCTACGTACATTAATGCACTTATGGGGTACAATGTGCTGGTTTTATATACAATTTGAAATATTTTCATCTAACTGGTTACATAGCCTTTACCGCATTTTCTTAGCTATTGTGTTAAGACATTTATACACTTAGTAAATTTAACATGTACCCTTGTAAAATGCACCATAGGTGTGATCCCACCAATTACCCTCCCTCCATCCCCCCTCTCCCCTCCCCTACCTATGTCATTCTTAGCTCAGGGACTACGTGTATTTTGTAAATGTCTTTCCTTTAAATCAGCGGTTCTTAACCTGTGGGTCACTACCCCCTTGGGGGTTGAATGACCCTTTCACAGGGGTCGCCTAAGACCATCCTGCATATCAGATATTTATATTATGATTCATAACAGTAGCAAAATTACAGTTATGAAGTAGCAACGAAAACTAATTTTATGGTTGAGGGTCACTACAACATGAGGAACTGTATTAAACTGTAACATATACGCCTGTCAATCAATCACATACCACTGGAGAGAACTACTCTTATGCAAAGAGATCTGGGAAAAGGTAATCTCTGGCGGGGTCAGCCCTTCTCAGCAACAACTGTACACTACAGAATGGAGAATCCAAATCTTTAGTGGTTAGCCAGCTATCTCTTTCACAGTGCTTCTTTACCCAGTGAATTACTTCCAAACTCTTTAGAATGGCGTTCCAAGCATACCCTAATCTAGCCCCAATTCAAATCATGGATGCCATCTCCTATTAATAATTCCAGGGTGACCCCATTTCCTCCTTGATATATTGATTAGTTTTCCTTGCATCGCAAACCATTCCAAATCTTAGTAGCTTAAAACAATACTGTGCCGCAACCCTTTAATACAGTTGAGACCCACTGCTGTAAATGAATATCTTTCCATGTCACCTCTATTAGCTTTCTATCTCAAGGTAACAAATTACTGCAAATTCAGAGGCTTAAAACAACATTATCATTTTTTCACAATTTCTAACTTTTTTTTTTTTTTTTTGCAGTTTTTGGCCAGTGCTGGGTTTGAACCCGCCACTTCCGGCATATGGGGCTGGCGCCCTACTCCTTTGAGCCACAGGCGCTGCCCACTTTTTCACAATTTCTATGAGTCGGGAGTCTAAGGCCAGCTTAGCTTGATTCTCTGCTTGGGGTCTCACAAAGCTGCAACCATGTCATAGGTGAGGCTGTGTTCTCATCTGGAAGTTTGACTAGGGAAAAATTCACATCCAAGCTCATTTGGGTTGTTGGCAGAATTCGTTTTCTTGAAGCTGTTCTGACTGAGGGCCTAGCTTCTTCCTGGCTGTTGGCTGGAGGCTGCCCTTAGGTCCTAGAGGCCCCCACTGTCCCCTGCCAGGCGGCCCTCTCCATAGCAGTTCATAATATGGTAGTTAGTTTCTTCAAGTACTGCAAGATGAGTATTGTGCCTCTGTCTCTGTCTGTCTCTATCTCTCATAACCTAACCACAGGGATGACATCTCATCACTTTTGACATATTCTGTTTGTTAGAAGCGAGTCCCAGATCCTGCCCACAGCTAAGGGGACGGCATTACACAAGGTGTGAACATGGGCTACTCTAGAGTCCACTTGCTACACATCATTTAAAAACTAGCCATGTTACTTCTGGTTTTTGATACATTGTAATTTATTTAATAATCCCTTATATTTGAACCTTGGTGTTTCCATTTTTTTTGGCATTATAAATAAAACTGCAGTGATCACCCTTGTGGTTCAATATTTTCATAGGCCCTTAATTATTTCCTTTGCATGAATTATAAGAAATGGATTTGTCAGCTCAAAAAGTTCACACATTTCAGAGGCAGTTGATAGTGTTGCTACACTGCTCTCCAGAGCAAGTTCTCCTAGTGACATAGGAGGGCACAGGAGCCATTTTAGTGAACTAACCTGTGTTAATATTTGTAAGATGCTTGAATAGTCCTAGGCATATGGGAAGGTCATATGCACATACTAAGTGAAATGAATTTAAAAAATAGCATCGAGTTGTTTTGTCCTAACAAGAGCCCTGGGAAGTAAGTGTTAATGCTATATACCCTATTTTATAGAAAGAGGGGGCCAGAGGCGTAGGGAAAAGTGACTGACTTGAATACCAAAAGGCCTGGGCCACATCCAGCTCCTTCATTCATCAAACATACAACTTTAAGCAAATTATTTTTCCTGGCCGAGTTTATTGTCTCCTTCGTCAAATGGGGTTAACAACACTTACACTACCTTGAACGCATCAAGAAAAGTTAATGCTTGGGCGAATACTTGGAAATTGTACACCAGTGAGTCTTGCCCTTGGCTACATTGGGGAATCACCCAGGGAGCCTTAAAACTGAGTTGCCTGTGTCCTGGCCCCCAAAATTCTGATGTCATTGGCCTGGGTCGTGGCCTGGGCATCGGGATTTTTTAAAGCTCCTCAGGGGATGCTAATGTGCAGCCAGGGTGAGACCCACGCCTGGAACCGCCCACACTGTGAGGGATTATTTCTGCATACAGCTGAGGAAGCAACGTTCAGCTCTTGTTCTCTGCTCTGAGCTGTCAGGAAATGGCCCACTAGGGTCAGGCTGGAATCACACCTCTGTCTTAAACTCCAGAGTCAGCTCAAGTCTGCTAAGTTAGTTTGGGAAGCCATCAATTACCTGCTGTTTTACCCTCCGGTGTGGGTCCCTGGGCAGCAGGGCGGCAGCATCAGCCATGCTGGCAGGCTGCTTTCCAATGGCTCCTGCTGCTGCTGCTATTTTTCTAGAAGCCAAAGCAGATCTTCACATCAGAGCTCCAGCTCCCTGCTGCCTGTCAGTCACAGCTGCATGACTGAGACTGAGGGACCAGACGCCTGGCTGCCCGCCACTGGAGCTGGGTAGCAGATTTGCTGAGGTATCTTTGGGGCCAGGCCAGCCTTCCAGCTCACCGTGAAGGCCAGGGCTGAATTTCTCTGAATAGCCAAATGCAGCTCAAAATGAACGTGATCAATCAATGGAGTGAAAGCCTTGGTCAGGATGCTTCAGGATGAAAGAGAAGGCCAGCACCAGCCTCTGCTTTTCTCTTGCACCTGATAAATTGGGAAAAGTCTATGCATCTGCCATTTTGCTGAGGTCAAACACTGCCCATGGATGATGAGGGAAAATGGTGGTGTCGAGAAAGACAAGGAAGCAAACAGAAAAGTCGTGTTTCAGACAGGCCTACTATGCAGCAGCTGTTGTGTAGATGTATTAGATGTGCAATCTTGTCAAATCTGAGCATGACAACAACCACAAGAATTAGATGTGGTGGTCTCCACTTTACAGATGAAGAAGCCTTTAGCCTTAGAGGTGAAGAGTCTTTGCGAGGTCACACTAGTAGCACATAATAAAGCCAGAAGTCATGCTTTAGCCTGCCAGACTGCATAGCACTTGTCTTTTTTTGTTTTTCCTCTAATCTAGCTGCTTTATTTATTTATTTTATTTTTCATTAAGAGATATAGTTTTGGGCGGCACCTGTGGCTTCTCGAGTAGGGCGCCGGCCCCATATACCAAAGGTGGTGAGTTCAAACCCGGCCTCTGCTGAACTGCAAAAACAGAAAAATAGCCGGCGTTGTGACCGGTGCCTGTAGTCCCAGCTACTTGGGAGGCTGAGGCAAGAGAATCACCTAGGCCCAGGAGTTGGAGGTTGCTGTGAGCTGTGTGACACCATGGCACTCCACCGAGGCCGATAAAGTGAAACTCTGTCTCTACAAAGAAAAATAAAAACAAAAAGAGATATAGTTTTATTTATTTTTTTCTTTTTTATTAAATCATAGCTGTGTACATTAGTGCAATCATGCGGTGCAATGTGCTGGCTTCATATACAATCTGAAATGTTTTCATCAAACTGGTTAACATAGCCTTCATGGCATTTTCTTAGTTATTGTATGAAGACATTTATATTCTGCATTTAGTAAGTTTCACCTATACCCTTCTAAGATGCCCCATAGGTGTGGCCCCACCAATTACCCACCCTCCACCCATCCTCATAGCACTTGTCTTTTGCACACCACTCTGCTTCTCAACTTGGGAAGGAAAATTCTGATCCAGGCAGCTAGGTTTTTTTGTTACTTTCCTTGCCTCTCATTAGGGTTATTGCCATCAGGGCCCATTCTTGGCCCAATTGGGAAGCATTGATGGTTGCTTTCATTATGATCCAGCTTCCCCACCGAATTCACTTAAGCAATGTTAGCTGTTATAGCAGACCGACCCCCAAACCTCAGGAGCCTGCCACAATAGACATTTATTTCTTGCTCACATAAAGTCCAGCTGGCCCTGTGGGGCCAAGGGTTTTGCTCCATGTAGTCACGTGGGGACCCAGGTTCCTTCCACCTGAGGCTCTGCATGTCCCCTAGGGCCTTTAGGTCCTCCACTTCTAGAAGACAGGTGGGGAAAAGGACTGTGGGGGATCCTGCAGGCGGTTTCACAGCCCAGGTGGGAACATAGGCCATCTCACTCTCATCGGTGTTCTGTTAGCCTGAACTCAGTCACGTGTCAACACCTAATGCAAGGCAGGCTGGGAAATGTATCTAGCTGTCTGCTCATGGTGACAGGAATGGATGTTAGGAAACATGTACTAGTTTTATCCACATCTGTGTGTGCCCCTGAATCTTCTTCATTCCTAAGGCCTCCCCTTCCTGACCCTCGGCACACCTTCTCCAAGGGTCGTACTTCATTTCAGCTCTCCTGTGATTGATAATGACCCTCTATTGAATTTCTGTTCAATTGTGCATAAGTTATGGCAGGAGCATCAAAGGTACCTGGCAATGTAAGTCTTTATGAGGCCACCTTCCACTCAAGTGGCACTTGGGCTACAGACTGTGGGCTCTCACAAGTTACCTGGCCCACCTTTGGCCAGTCCCTCAGAGGAGGGAGTCAGTAACCCGAGGTTGCTAATGATGATGAGTGCCAGTGGCTGACTGTGAGGCCCTGGCCGCATTTCCTGTGGCGTCTCCTCCTCAGCGTGGTTTTTCCCTCAGCTCTGTTAGCTACAGACCCCAGGGCAGTTTTACTGGGATGGACAGTAAGGATTTTTCACACCTGCCAATTCTGACATTCGGAGTCAGCAGGATCTGTGCTACCAAAACATATGATTTAGAGGCACTCCATTAAGACTGAAGATGTTCCCTTAGTATTCTCATAATCCTCTGTGGTCAAGCAGGCTTGCAGCTTCGAATTCCCTTTGAGCAAATATGGCAAGGAAAGGCTTGTCAGCATCGAATGCACATTCTTTTGCTATTTCCCCTCCCCAGGTGAAAGTTCCATCGCCCTTCCTCATTGCCACACCAGGCTGAGTGGTCAGGCCCCAAATACTTGTGCCTTTTCCACAACATTTTTGTGAAACACCAAGGAGGCTCCCGGGAGACCTATTTGCATTTTAGTAGGCAAGGCCTTGATCCAGGCAATTTGGTGAGCTCATATTACTTCACCAAGATTACAGGGAAGCAGCGGCGGCTGAGGGGAGACAGGCCCTGTGGCTTGTAGCTCAACGAGGAGGCTCTGGCCCAGGTGCCTGTTGCCAGGTGGTGTCATCAAAGGCCCGAGGCTCTTCACATTCTCCCCCTGCCCCGTCCTGACCTAATCAAGCCAGTGGAAACTGGAGGCCACCTCGCAGTACCAACAATCACCTTTGACATGAGGGTTCATAGGACAGGGCTGTACTAAAAGGCAGGTGGGGAGCACAGAAGTGGGTCTGGGCGGAGAAGGCTGCCCATGGAGGCAAAACTTTGGCTCGGGCCTGCCACGGTGCTCCACAGATACTGTCTCTACCAGGGGATAGGGCAACTTCATCTAAGGACAAAGCAGGCTCTGGTGGCCTAGGGCAGCCTCCCAACCAAGATGTTAGTGCTGGCGAGTAGCCGGGAAAGGCCACCAGGAACCACACGCAAAAGTTGGGCATGGTGCCAGGGTAGCTGGGTGGATGACTGGAGGTGCCTGCTTATTTCTCACTGACTTGGGGCCCAGTTGGAGGCGTCTTTGTTCTTTCAGAACAGCCCTTAATATCAACTTTATCCAGAGAGCACAAAGTGAGTTTCACCTATGTCCCAGGATTCCCGAGGTGGCCTTGGTGGAATAGAGGCTGTGTAGCAGGTGCACAGCTTCCAAAGCCCCTCTCTCTATAGGCCATTGATGGCCGCCGTGTGAATCAAGCGTGCAACCTGAGCAGAGGAGGGTGGGCAGCTGGCATGCAGAGCCAGACTGTCAGAAACATAGAAGAATAAGAATTTTCGTAGGAAACTTCAACTTAATTCACATTCCTTTCACTGTGAGAAAGGGACTGGGATTCAGACCTGACACTTCAGAGTTTGTTTGTTTTTCAGCTTGGCTAGCACTCTGGGGGTGGGGGTCCGCGTGTGTGTCTATGTGTGTGTAATATATATTGACAGTGTCTAAGAAGCTGGCACTCCTCTCTGCCCTGCCCTGTCTGCAGACTCGTTGGTCTCTTGGACCCAAGCCCTGCAGTGCCCTCCTCAGTGCTCCCATAATGCCTTGCACACATTTCTATTGTTGCCCAAACCACATTATTTTGCAATGAGTTGTTTACGTGTCTCGCTTACTCAGTAGGCTGAGTCCCTTGAGGGAAGAGCCCATATCTCGTGTTTGTCTAAGCTCTAGCGCCAAGCTCAATGTCTGGGCACAGGCTTGATGCTTAGTAAATGTTTGCTGAATGAATGAATCACGTGGTAGAACTAAAGAGTTATCTGGGAAAGAAACCAAGGGCATGAAGCTAGAATCATGACTAAAGAGACAAAAGGATGGAAGTAACTAGAACAAATAAATCCATGAGACATGGATGTGGGGTGGTAGGAAGCCTCACATGCTGCCGGTGGAGAACGATGGACATGGGCATAATGATGGGCACAGGCGTACCCCACAAACTGGTAACTCCATCCTAAGGAATATATGCTTGAGAAAACTCTTATACACAGATACAAGGAGACTTTGCAAGAATATTCACAAATGCCTAGTAGCCCCAAACTGGAAACAACCCATGTGTCTGACCATGATAAAATGGATCCAGAAGTTGTGGTAGATTCTTATAGTGGAGAACTATATACATATAGCAGAGCTACATGCCCCAATGTGGCTGAATCCCAAAAATGAGATGTTGATGAGAAGAAGCAAATCATAGAGGCAGTCATATGGCATGATGCCATTTGCATAAAGTTGAAAAGAGGGAAAATGAAACAAGAATACATGCATATGTGATAAAAAAATAGCAAGCTAAGAAGGAGATTAGAACACATTAAGGATAATAGTTACCTCTGGTGGAGAGGGGAGGAGAGTTCAATTGTAGATGGACATAAGGGGCACAGGAGCTTCTGAGCTGTGATAAAGTCCTAGTTCTTAGACTGGATGATGTACTTGGCTGTCCATGGTATTGTTTTTCTTTTTCTTTTTGAGACAGAGTCTCATTACGTCACCCTCAGTAGAGTGCCATGGCATCACAGCTCACAGCAACCTCAAACTCTTGGGCTTAAGCTATTCTCTTGCCTCAGCCTCCCAAGTAGCTGGGACTACAGACTCCCGCCACAATACCTGGCTATTTCTTTTCTTTCTTTTTTTTTGTAGAGACAGAGTCTCACTTTATTGCCCTTGATAGAGTGCCGTGGCGTCACAGCTCACAGCAACCTCCAACTCCTGGGCTTAGGCAATTCACTTGCCTCAGCCTCCAGAGTAGTTGGGACTATAGGCACCCACCGCAGTGCCTGGCTATTTTTTGTTGTAGTTCAGCCGGGTCTGGGTTTAAACCCGCCACCCTCGGTATATGGGGCTGGCACCCTACTCACTGAGCCACAGGTGCCGCCCAACACCTGGCTATTTTTTGTTGCAGTTGTCATTGTTTTAGCTGCTCCGGACCGGGCTCAAACTCACCACTCTTGGTGGATGTGGCTGGCACCCTACCCACTGTGCTAACGGTGCTGAGCCAGTATTGCTTTTCTTTATGTGCAAATTTGTTTTATACACTCTTTTGTACATATATATTTTATTGATATTTTTATTTTAAGAGATAAATAAAAGATTTCTGAAGCATTTCTCCTCTCCAAAATTTCGTGCAAGAAATACTTCCTAATGTGAATTGGGCTGTAGAAAGCAAGAGAATTTCTACAAGAACAGTCTCAGCTGCTAAGAAGTCAAGCTATATATTTCTCTAAGGGTCACTGGGAATTTCTCCTCTGTTAGATGCTTAGGGTGGAATCAAGATAAAAATGTATTGTTTCCGTAAAATCAGCCACCTTTCCTTCTGGTAAACCATGGGTCTGCAAACTATGGCCTGCAGGCTGAATCTTGCTGGCCACCTGTTTTTGTAAATAAAGTTTTATTGAAACACATCTGTGCTTATTTGTTCATGTATTGTCTCTGGCTGCTTTCATGCAACAATGACAGTGTTGAGTAGTTTCCACGGAGACCACAGGTGGCCCACACAGCAGCAAGTATTTACTATTTTAATATTTTCTATTTAAGAAAAGGTTCACCAACCATGTGGTCAGCCAGTCCCTGATCCTGCAGTTTGCTAAGGTGGTGATGCTCAGACACTAATATGCACAGGTATCACCTAGGGGCCTCTTAAAATGCAGATTTCGACTCAGCAATCCAGGGGTGAGACGCTGCATTTCTAACAAGCTGCCAGGCAATGCTGACACTGCTGGCCTGTGGACCACACCTTCAACAGCAAAGTGCTTACCGACAGTGGTCTCTTGGTTCCCAATTAGTCCATAAACATTTGTTGAATATCTTCAACGTGCCAGGTTTTGGGGATGCTGAGTTGCAATCAAGGCAGCCCCTGAGTTTGAGGAGTTTAGTCTAAGAGGGGAGGCAGAAGCACTGCAGTGTTACCAGGTCAATGCTGTGTAGCTGCAAGGACAGGATGTAGCCCGGAGGAGGGAGGCGTATCTTCCTAGCGTTGTCACATATTTCTTCCTTCGGGAGGTTGCTTTGAGTGAAGCACTTGAAGAAAAGCAGTTGAGGTGTAGAGAAAAGCAGGGGGAAGCCATGGCCCTGGGGAAAGAGCTAGCGTGTTCTGGGTACGCCGAGTGCAGTGGCGTTGGGTGAGCCAACAGAACTCACGCTGTCTCCAAACTTCATTGGAAGTCTGCAGCGTTCTTCACCTTCTCTCCACCAGGCCTGTTCTGAGAATTACCAAAAGAGGCTTCCTCGTTCCTCTGCTCGCTCTCTGGTGATAAAGGCACAAATGGGTCCTGAAGAGTCGGAAGCCCCTGAGGAAGGAGGGTGAAGGGGATCAGACAGTGCTTCTGCGTGGCGCTGGAGGGCACAGGCCAGAGTGTGCAGCCCAGAAGTGAGGACCTTGAGTTCTGCAAACCCAGCCAGGTCCTGGAATTCAAAAGTTAGAGCAGGGGACTTGCAGTTTCCCACAGAGAGCCAGGGAGGCCCTGTTTTCTCCTGAGGTTGCCTTAAATTGTTCTCAGCTAGGGTGGCTCTTTCTGTGACAGGTCAAAAATCATGGAATTTTAAAGTTAGAAACTGCAAGCAGAATTGTTTGGCTAAACCTATTCCTTGTACGTATGGCAGAATTAAAGTCATTTGCACATGGAGTGTACCAAAAAAGTTATTTGATCTTTAATGAGTCTGCTAGGCCTCTACCTTATTGGTGGGAAAATATTAAATGAAAGGTCCATTCTGGTTTAAACATTCATATTATTATGATAATATAAATGGGCATTTTAGAAGATATTCAGACTTTCATTTGGTGAAAACTTATCTCTCACCACTTCCCCAACTCCATGAAGAAAAAGACTCAGCCTTTCCCAGAAGCGAGGCTATTGTCTTTTGCTGGTGCGTCTTGGGACATGAGCTTCCTCTTGGTGTGATCAAGGCCTGTGGCCCTCCCAGGATAACCAGGCCCCCGGGCTCTTGATGACTGCAGACCCCTGGGTGTCTCCTGAGGCCTCTGTGTGGCCCACTGCAAGGTGACAGTGTCCTGGATCTTAACCTAGGTATTGTACCGTACAGCAGCGGTTCTCAACCTGTGGGAACTGTATGAAAGGGCTGCGGCATTAGGAAGGTTGAGAACCACTGCCCCACAGGGACTGAAGGCTTTGGGAAGACCAGGGATTCCTCTGCTCTGCTTAATGACATGGTGCCATCCAAGGTGACCATTTGGGTTTGTCACAGACTCTGTCTTTTTTTTGTTTTGTTTTTACAGTAGTAGTAGCCTTTTATTTTTAATACTTATTATGTCACGAATTCATAGGGAAAAGGTTCCAGTAGCTCATGCCTTGCCATTGAATGTGACAAAACTTTGTATGACTATTATGCCATGAATTCATGGGGAATAGGTTCCTGCACCTAATATCACAGTTCCATTGGTTCTCTTGTTCTCCTGTGTGCTGTGTATATACGCTCATTATGCCATGAATTCACAGGGAATGAGTTCCAGGAGCTCAGGCTCCTTTCCACTGGTTCTCACAAAGTGGGCTTCTCTGGGTGCAGCAGGCTGGTGCTTCAGTTGAACCCAGGTACCTTTCTCGTTGGCTTCCTTCTTTTTCTGATCATTTTCCTTCATGCGTTTCAGGAAGCTATCTCGGCTCTTAGAATGCTTAATATGCTCAATACGAACATTAATCCTCTTGGCAAGAATCTTGCCCTTAACTTATTTGTTTACAACAGTGCCAACAGCATGCCAGGTGACATTGTAGACTCTTCCAGTTTTGCCATGGTAACATTTGTGTGGCATGCCTTTCAACAGTACCCATTCCTTTGACGTCTACAATGCCACCTTTCTTGTAGATTCGCATATATGTGGCCAAAGGAACAACTCCATGTTTTCTTTCTTTTTTTTTTTTTTTTAAAGACAGAGTCTCACTTTATTGCCCTCAGTAGAGTGCTGTGGTGTCACACAGCTCATAGCAACCTCCAGCTCCTGGGCTTAGGTTGATTCTCTTGTCTCAGCCTCTCAAATAGCTGGGACTACAGGTGCCTACCACACATCCATCTATTTTTTGTTGCAGTTTGGCCAGGGCTGGATTTGAACCCACCACCCTTAGTATATGGGCCAGTGCCTACCCACTGAGCCACAGGTGCTGCCCAACTCCATGTTTTCTAAAAGGCCTAAAGAACATATATCAAGTGCCTCTCCTCTTTCCCTTTGTATTTGTCATTTTGGTGAATTACTGAAAGATGGCATCCCTGGCTGAAAGGAACCCTATCATCAAGTTTTGAAATTTTTTTCTTCTTCTTGGACTACTCTATTCTTGAAAATTTTGAGTGTATTTTGTATATTCTTCAATGAATTCTTCAGTTCCAGAATTTTTTTTTTTTTAGAGACAGTCTCACTTTATTGTCCTGGGTAGGATGCCGTGGCATGTCAGCTCACAGCAACCTCCAGCTCTTGGGCTTAGGCGACTCTCTTGCCTCAGCCTTCCGAATAGCTGGGACTACAGGCACCCACCACAACGCCCGGCTGTTTTTTGTTGCAGTTTGGCCAGGGCTGGGTTTGAACCTGCTACCCTCGGTATATGGGGCCGGCACCCTACTTGCTGAGCCACAGGTACCTCCCAGTTCCAGAATTTTTTGTTTGATTTTTTTTCTTAATATCTATCTCCTTTATAAAATTCTCATTCATATCCTGAATTGTTTTAGAAGGGTTTTTATATTGGTTTTCTGATTTCTCTTACATCTCACTAAGCGCCTTTAAAGTCAATATTTTAAATTCTTTATCTAGAGTTTCAAGAATTTCTTTTTAGTTAAGTTATATTGCTAGAAAATTTATGTTCCTTTGGGAGTATTGTTTCCTTGCTTTTTCATGTTTCCTGTGTCTTTATGTTGACATCTGTGCATAATATTGCTTCTTTTTTTATATATATATTTTTTTCTTTCTTTTTTTTTTTTTTTGTAGAGACAGAGTCTCACTTTATCACCCTCAGTAGAGTGCCATGGCATCACACAGCTCACAGCAACCTCCAACTCCTGGGCTTAGACGATTCTCTTGCCTCAGCCTCCCGAGTAGCTGGGACTACAGGCACCCGCCACAACGCCCAGCTATTTTTTTGTTTTGCAGTTCAGCTGAGGCTGGGTTTGAACCCGCCACCTTTGGCATATGGGGCCGGCATCCTACTCACTGAGTCACAGGCGCTGCCCTGCTTCTTTATATTTTTTAATTTACTTTTGTGGTGGGGTAATTTTTTCTCAAGACATGTCTATCATGTTGGCTAGGTAGGGCCCTTTGGCTTTGCTTTTGGATGCAAGCAGTAGTGAAGTCCCTGCTGTATGATGTCTTTGGATAAAAACAACATTAGTAATAGCCTTAGCTTTCCAGGTGTATTATGTTGCAGTTATTAGTGGAGCCTGCGGTGAAGTTGTGCTGGGGACTGGAATACCAGATAGGCCCATCTTCAAGCTTCAGTGGTAGCAGTGATGGGCTAAGCATGTCTGTCCTTGTGCCCGAGAGTGGTATGTGCTGATTGCTGGTTCCACATGGTTCTAGGCAGGCTATTTCTTGGGCCTCTGGGTGGCTTTCTTGGATGCCAGATGTGGTACTGGTAGACTGGGAGGGTGACTGAGTACTTGAGCCCTGGACAATGGTGTGGCATGGATGATGGTGGTACCACTGGTGAGAAGCTTTACTAGGTCCCAAGAACTATGCACTTGTGAGAAGCTTTACTAGGTCCCTAACGCAGTGGTTGTGTTAGGCTGTGCAGGCCAACCTCAGGCCAGCAGGTGGCACCTGTAGGTAGGAGCCATCTGAAGTGGTGGAAGTAGGGTGTTAAGGCCCAACCTCAGTCCTCCTGGAAGAGTGCTTGGCTGTCCCAGGTGGTGGATTTTGTCTCAGGATCACCAAGATCCCGGACCTTACACTGTCTTAGGGGGAGTGAAGCTGGGTGGAACCAGACCGGGCAGGCTTATGCTTAGGCCCCCTGGTGGTGAGTGCACACACCCATGTGCAGTGGGGGCAGAGCAACCTGAAGGCCCTTGGCAGAATGGTCAGGTGAGGGGTGGCAGCTAGCACATGTAGGACCAACATGGCTAGGACTAGCCCCTTTGGCCACAGCTTTGGTCAGCAGGTAGAGGACATGTGTCCTTCTCAAACCCCAATTCCAGTGGGGTTTACTCCTCCACCTGTCTGTTATAGTCAACTCAGCTGACACATTAATACCCTATAGTCCATCCACACCTAGCCCACAACTCAGCACCAGGCCATAGGAGCCCCTACTCTGCTAAAGACTAAGCCTCCAGAGGAACTCACATCCACTTTCTCATCCATTTCTTCTTGTCAATCTTATATAATTTCAAATCACTTATTATATAAGATATGTAGTATGAAATCCTAAGATAAAGTGAAGTTTTATGACACTTTAAACATTTTATTTAATTAGGAAATGTAAAATCTGTTTAAAATAATTTTCTTTGATCATTTGGGAAACTTAATTCCCAATGCCAGCACCTGCTTCCCACTGTTGGTAACCACAGTCTGTGTCATTGTCATTTCTCAGTCCTGATTTTGGGAGCCTACCCTCACTCATGCCCCAGTTCTGCAAACAACAGACCAAGTTTCCTTAACACCTGGGGCTGCTACAGCTGAGTCCCAGGACAGTACATGGTCTTCTCCATGGAAGTTAGGATTATGCCTATAGGTGGCTCATGCCTATAATCCCAACACTTGGGAGGCTGAGGCAGGAGGATTGCTTGAAGCCAAGATTTCAAGGCCAGATTGGACAACATAGCAAGACCCAGCACTACAGAAAACAAAAAAATTAGCTGGGCATTGTGGTGTGCACTTGTCTCAGCTACTTGGGATGCTGAAGCAGGAAGATTGCTTGAGACAAGGAGTTTAAGGTTATAGTGAGCTATGACTGTACCACTGTACTCCAGCCTGGGCAACATAGTGAGACCCTATCTCTAAAAGAATAACTATAAAATAAGATAAAATTAAAAGAATAAAATAAATTTAAATTAAAAGAATAAATAAAATTGTAAATGGCATCTTGCTGTAACGAAGTAGGTTTCAGAAAGTGTGTGGTACCCAGGGCAAGTTCCCTCCCTGGAGCAGTTTCTTCTCACAGTCTGCTGGCCAGTCCCTAAGTTAAATTCAGTCAAGGTGCTTTCCTATGACCTATACTGACTGATTCCTCAGCAGAAAAGTGGACTACAGAAAGACTCACTCACCCTCTCCCCTACTGGGGAGTCACTCCCAGTTCCTGGTTGGTCCTAGTCAAACAGGCTGCCTATTTTCTTCCTCCTTCCTAGTTTTTGGTGTTTCTTTTGCTTTTCTGTTGAATTCTCATCTTCCCTCTAGGATAATGTATTCAAAGTATTCACAGCGGAAGAGGCATGCATGAAATGCTTTGAGCCAGTCATACTTACCAGTTTATTATAAAGGATATTACAAAGGATAAATGAAGAGATGCACAGTGAAGGGAAAGGGCAGGGATCTTCCATACCTCTCTGGGTATACCACCCTCCAGGACCTCTACCTGTTTAGCTATCCAGAAGCTCTCCGAACTAAGTCAGCATTTTGATAGCCTTTCTATTTCTGCTTTTTGAAGGTTCTCATGCCAGAGGCCAATGGAGAACTGAAGAACACTGGCTACATAGAGAGGCCATTGAGACACTTACTGTAGCTAAAAGATACAAGCCTCTTGACAGGAGCAGTATTTCATTTGAAATTCCAAGTTTACAGAGGATCACTTACCAGCAGGTAAGGCTGACTGTATATTTTACTTATCCCCTTAGATTACTTCAAATTGAAATGCTCTGATATGCCTGGGGGAAGGGCTGGGTCAGAAGTTATCTAAGCAGATTATGGTTTCCAGTATTTAGTTGGACAGCTAGGCTTGGCATGCCTGAGACCATTACTTAGTAAGGAAGAATACATTTCTTCCAGTAAGTAAGTAAGTAACTTCTTCCATGCAATAAGTAAAACATATTTGTTTATCTAATATGTTTTCTTTTTGAGACAGAGTCTCACTTTGTCACCTTGGGTAGAGTGCCGTGGCATCATAGCTCACAACGACCTCAAACTCTTGGGCTCAAATAATCCTCTTGCCTCAGCCTCCCAAGTAGCTGGGGCTATAGGTGTCTGCCACAATACCCAGCCTTTTTTTTTTTAGAGACAGGGTCTCACTCTTGCTCAGGCTGGTCTCGAACCCCTGAGCTCAAGCAATCTACCCACCTTGGCCTCCCAGAGTGCTAGGATTACAGACATGAGTCACTGCGCCCAGCCTTATTTATTTAATACTTTTAATTGCAAAAGCAAAACAACCACATCATAATAAAATAAAATACAGAAACAAAATAAACATACAATGGAAACATAACACAACAAAAAATACAATAATTATAACAAGTGAAATTCTTGCATCTGCCCAACCTCATTCTCCCCAAGTAACCAAGTTAATAATTCGGAATGTATCTTTTCGAGTTTTTGTGGCTTTTTTTAAACTTACATATGACATACACGATGATGACGTTTTCAAGTGTTCTGTGATACGCTCCAAACTCAGGTTTTGTCATGTCTGGCAGATTATGAATAACACCTCATTTGTAGATTTGGATCAGATGAGGGCTGAGTGAAAATGGTTCTAGCCTGATCTGTGAGTTTTCACAGTTCCATGCTGCTGGGCCTTCTTTATCTGAAGCTCCCCCATGGCACTGCTGTCTTCCCCTGCTCTCCAAGCAGCTCCACTTCCTAAATGACACTACATCAGTGCTACTGCAGATCTTATGGCTACCTCACTTTAGTTAATAAATGTATATTGATGAGCCTATATTGAGGCCCCCTCTGTGCCTGGCTCCATAGTAAAGATAAAGAAAAGTTACACACGCTCCTCCCTTCAAGGAGAGCAATAGTCTTTGCCTCCCCACCTTCTCCAGTCACCTGGCAGGACTAAGCCCACTCTGTAACACACCATGCCTCTTTTCCTTGCTATCTCTGCAGTTCCTGCCTTAGTTGAAGGTCCTTCTTGCCTTGCCCCAGGCTGTCCCAGCCTCCAGTTTGTTCTGCACATCACAGCCAGTTGAGTAGCCCCAAGGCACAGCTCTGGTTTTACCCAGTCCCTCCTCATCACCTAGAACAGTTGTTCACAAGTGTGCTCTGCAGACCTTCAAGCTCCCTGACACTCTTTCAGAGTATCTGCACAGTCAACACAATTTTTGTAATAGTATTAAGATGTTACTTGTTGTTGCAAAGCAACAGTAGGTAGGACTGCTGGTGCCTTGATCCAGGCCGCAGCCCTGAGTGTGCTAGTAGCCATGCTGTGCACTGATGGTTTCTTTAAAATGCCATTTTCACTTCAGATTGTTCTTGATGAAGCAGCAAAAATTATTAATTTTTATTGCCTTTCAACCCTTGATTACACATCTTTTTAATATTCTGTGTGACAAAATGGAAGTGCTCATAGGCACTTCCACTGCGTGTCACAGTACAGCGGCTGTCTCAAAGAGGAGCATTTGTGGGTTTGGTTGAATTGTAAGCTGAACCAGCCACTAGTTTTATTTATCCATGAAAGAATGACTGACTGACTGTTGATGTTGAGGCTGGAAGTCAGGCTGTGTCAGTAAGCTTGGGGGACCTGACCACAGCCTGACTTTCTCAGTTCTGTACCCGCCACTCCTCACTCAAATCTAGTCCTGTACTCCAGCTCTCTGTATCTTCAGCACGTTGCCTTTTCCCCTTCCACATCCTTCCTCTTGTTATTCCTTCCACCAAGAGATGCTAGGGCAGCTCTAATGTCTGCTCTCAATCCCACAATCAGAACAGAGGAAGATGAGCCAGAATTGAGACATTTTGCCTCTGGGACTCTCACTCCCCCATCCCCATTTAAGGCCTTTGAGGATCTCCTGCTGGCACCGTGCAGGCCTCACCTGCTAGTTGCACCACAGCTGAGTGAGCCTCTGCAGGACACTGCCCAGCCTCACTGGGAAAGGCTGCTTCAGTACCTTGCAGTCTCACAGACACTGCTCTGTGACTGAGCTGATTTTACAGGTGGCTCCTTTCATCTAGCATCTATTAAATTTGACTCATGCCAGGCATGGTGGCATGTGCCTATAGTCCCAGCTCCTCAGGAAGCTGAGGCAGGAGATTCCTCGAGGCTACAGTGTGCTTTGATGATGCCTGTGAATAGCCACTATACTCTAGCCTCAGCCACATAGTGAGACTAGCTGCTATTTGAGCGTAGCCTTTCCTTGGCCCTCCATCAGAGACCAAATCAATCAGTATATCAGGCAGAAGAATGTAGTTTTGTTCTTGATACCAGACCTGCCATGAAATAATGGACTGCACTTTTGGTTTCTAGCTCTTTTTTTTTTTTTTTTTAAGACAGTCTCACTCTGTCACCCTGGGTAAAGTGCCGTGGTGTCATAGCTCACAGCAACCTTAAACTCTTGGGCTTGAGCAATCCTCTTGCCTCAGCCTCCCAAGTAGATGGGACTACAGGCACCTGCCACACACCTGGCTCGTTTTTCTATTTTTAGTAGAAACAGGGTCTTGTTCTTGCTTAAGCTGGTCTCAAACTCCAGCTGAAGCAATCTGCCCACCTCAGCCTCCCAAAGTGCTAGGATCACCACACCCAGCCTGTAGCTCATCTTTCATATTATGATAAAACACAAAATACAAAGCCATCTCAGAGCAAGAATAACTATCTAATAAACTAGATTGTAGATGAATAGAATATGGACAATGTGGTAATAATGCCCTTATATTTACATAGTATAGAGCTGTGCTGTCCAGCCTTTTAACATCATAGTACACACCAGAAATGATGCGGTTCTGCACACTCGAGTAACAGTGAGCCCAGGGATGGGAAGCCTGATGAGGGGGTCGATAGCTCATTCACAGCACATCAGCAGGGATGTTCTGTGCTCAGATTTAGGAACTAAAGCATTCTTGTTGGGATCTGGTTAACCTTTACTGGTTGCCCCCTTCTGCCCTTCATCGTTAATGTTTAAATTCAGTGCAATTTTTAGCTGCAGAAAAAAAAAATCAGTGCAATGGATTAAAGCTTGAGTTATGAGAGCGGCGCCTGTGGCTCAGTGAGTAGGGTGCCGGCCCCGTATACTGAGGATGGCAGGTTCAAACCTGGCCCTGGCCAAACTGCAACAAAAAAATATCTGGGCATTGTGGCGGGTGCCTGTAGTCCCAGCTACTTGGGAGGCTGAGGCAAGAGAATCGCCTAAGCCCGAGAGCTGGAGGTTGCTGTGTGAGCTGTGACGCCACGGCACTTTACCGAGGGCAACAAGGTGAGATTCTGTCTCTTAAAAAAAAAAAGCTTGAGTTATGACCCTGGCTGTCTGGATTTAAATCCCAGCTCTGCCACTTACTATGTGATTATGGGCAGATCCCTTCATCTCTTTTGTACCTCAGTTTTCTTCATCTGTAAAATCTAGATATAATTATGCTTATCTCATAGAATCGTGAAGATTGAATAAGTTAGTATTTGTAAAGCGTAGTGTGTGTTGGGTGTCTGGGATGTTGCCTGGCGTAGGTAAGCGTCGTGTGTGTGTGTGTGTGTTGTAACTCCTGCTACTGTTCCTGCTTCAAAGATGGGAATGTTCTAGGCTCAGCCTCCCCAGCCCACCCTCAATTTCCTTCTTTGTCTCACGTTTCTGAATCTCAGCCACTTGCTTAAGAGTGCCTGTCACGGTTCCTCATTTTCTGTTCATTTTCTCAGCTTTCTGTTTATTTTGGAGCCCTCAGCTAGCTGAGGACCCAGAGGGCAGGTGAGTCAGCAGCTGCACCCCTCAGCTTGTTCTCACCACTATTTCTTCTCAAGAAAGCTCTTGAGAAAGTTGGGAAGATCTTGAAAAAACTCTGAAGTGGCTGAGAGAGGAGGGTGAGCTAAGTCTGCAGAGCTGAGTTCGAGTTAGCTGGCAAAGCTTTGTTCTTAGTGAGGAAGGGTAATCATCTTTGGTATCACACACCGGATGTGAGAGCTGGCAAGTTCTCTCTAGGCTCTGTCAAAATTTGGAGTATAGATCTGGTGACTTAGGGTCAGTGTGACTCATAAGACTTTACTTAGAAATGACATAGTACTTTCAGAATATGGGCCTTGAGGTCACTCTGGGGCAGCACCGTGTAGGAATTGCCTATCAGGAATATCTGTTGCTGTCGCGGTCCTAGGCGAGGCTCCTCAGCCTTCCTCTGCTCTGTGAGTGCTCTGGACCTCTCTCCATGCAGGGCCCAGATTGATCCTTGGATCTGTATCTTTAATACTTAATAAGCTTCTAGTCCAATTACTTCTTGTTGACAGGTTCTGCTAGGAATCAAAAATGTGCATCCCCATTTTAATGGAGAAAACAAGATAAATATATGCCTAGGAATAGAAACTTTTATTGTTACTGATGATAATGAGGCTGCTTGTCATCTGACTCATCAGCTTGAGCAATTGGCACTGGCCCTCACGGGTCCTGTGCACCCTCCCCTGCAGGTCTCAGCCTCACCCACCCTCAGCCTGGGTCATTGTCTTCCGGCCTGGCCCCACCCACCCTGCTCCTGCTCCTCAGCACCTGCCCCAGCACTTGTCCTACTGTGTTGAAATTGTTTCACATGTCAGCAGATTCAGATGCCATCAGGGCAGAGGCCATGTCTCTTGTATTCTAACCATCTGGCACTGGGTAATTAGAAGGTACCCAATAAGTCTAGAACTGTTGAATGAACAAGTCAGCAGTGCTTTCACATCTGATTTATTATTTGATCCTCATGGTGGCCTTATGATTCAGGTGCCTAGGGCCCTCCTCTTACTTCCTCTCGTGTGTAAGGAAACCAATCCTCAGAGAGGCCAAGCCTCTTGCTGCAATGGTGCAGTGGGAAGAGCCACTGGCCCCAGGCGCCAGTGCTCAGTGTATCTCTTTGTTGTTTTTACAAAATATTTCCTTCTAAAAAGATGAAAATAAAAATAGAATGTGTTGGTTTTTATGATTATAAAATTAATATCTTCAGGGCACCAATGTTCCCTAAATGTTTTTTTTTATCACTGAATATTTACTTTAAAAAAAAAAAAGAATATTTACTTTTAACATAGTGAAATCTAGATACGATTTTATTTTATTTATTTATTTATTTTTGAGACAGAGCCTCAAGCTATCACCCTGGGTAGAGTGCCGTGGCATCACAGCTCACAGCAACCTCCAACTCCTAAGCTCAAGTGATTCTCCTACCTCCACCTCCCAAGTAACTGGGACCACAGGCGCCTGCCACAACACCCAGCTATTTTTTGGTTGCAGCCGTCATTGTTGTTTGGTGGACCCAGGCTGAATTCGAACCTGCCAGCTCAGATGTAGGTGGCTGGCGCCTTAGCCACTTGAGCCACAGGCGCCGAGCCTAGGTACAATTTTAAAAACTATAGTCAGATTCTAAATTCAAGTGTGTATTAGAGCAAGATTTTATTTTAAAAATCTTGTATTTTATTACAAAATAAAGCTTGATTTAAACAATATCATCAATTTTATTGTATATGATTTGAAGAATACTAAAAAAAATAAGGAAAAAAATAAAAATTGTTTCTTCACACAGAGAAAACTATAGATTGGAAATGGTCTGGACTCCAAAGAGCGTGGAGTCTGAATCCCATTTAAATCTCTGGATGTCTGGTGTCAGGCAGGTTTCTTAATCTACCAGCTACTTGCTCTGAGGCTGTTTCCTTACCTGCAAGGTGGTAAAATATTTACCTTTTGGGACTACTATAAGAATTGGGATAATATATGCAAAATACACAGATGGTACCTGGCACATAGTTGGTTCTCTTTAAATTATAGTGGCTAGCTGGGCGTGGTGGGGCACGCCTATACTCCCAGCTACTTGGGAGGCTGAGACAAGAGGATTGATTGCTCGAGCCCAAGAGATTGAAGTTGCTGTGAGCTATAATGCCATAGCACTCTACCCAGGGCGACAGAGTAAGATTCAGTCTTAATCAGTCAGTGAAACTGTAGTAGCATTGGCAGCTTTGTGTATTTGTTGAGTCTTTCTAGTCTTTCTCCTCTGTTGTGTGTTCATGTGTGCATACACACCTGTGCATATGCATATGTTTTTGGAAGCACCTTTCTATTAAGTATATCAATGGGTCTTTACAGCAACCCTGTGAGGTGGACAAGGGGGCAAGTGTATCATTAAGCCTATTTTATACTCATAGATGAGGAAACTGAGACTCTGTGAGGCACAGTAACGTGGCCTTGGTGCTCTGTCCACTGACACCTGAACCAGGCCTGCTACCTCAGTCTGCTGATGACAGCCACAGTGTCTTCCCTGTCAGCCATATGCTTCTTCTCCAAAGCTACTGTCACCAACATACAGACATGGGACACCACCAGGCCCTGCCCATGAGGAAGGCATGGGCTCGGGAAGGTGGCAACCTGAAAAGAAGCACTCACTTCTCTAAAATAACAGACACAATGTCCAATACTAAAGCAAGGACCAAACATCTGGCTAGAAAGTTATGGGTCTTTTGTGACATAGGCTTTTTTTTTAGAGGGAGTAAGTCAGGGAATTGATAGAGTTCCTGAGTTGAATTCCGACTGAACAGTCCTACTCTGCATCATCTGTAGGGAAAGGTGTGCCCACCTTTCTCTCAGCACGTGCACTGGGTGCTGCAGGCCCGAGACGCCCCTGCACCTGACCTTGAGTCAGTGCTGATGTTCATGTCATCTCTGTTTCCGCTCCCAGTTGCTGATGGCTGGTGTGTCTAAACACTGTGCGACGACTTGTGTGGGAGACAGAGCTGAACAGGGCGCAGTCTTGGCCTGAGGAACGTGGGGGAGCACTCCAGAGAGGGTAAAACCAGCGCCCCAGCCAAGCTGCTAGCAGGGTGTTTGGGAGCAGAGGGCGAGGCACTGACTACTAGTTCTGTTCAGTCTACCCTCTGTTGGCACGGTGCCTAACTGATTTCCCAAACCTTAACTCATCTGGACTTATCGGGGAGCTACAAAGGGGTGGGGATGGTTGAGCTGGGTTTTGATAGCTGAGAAGAAACCCAAGGCCTGGAGACCCAGGTGAGCCAAGGTACAGCCTGCTTGTGGGGCCTCACAGCCTGAGGAAGCATTTATCTGGGGGGCACTCACACGCTGACTTCAGGTCCCACAAACCTACCTGCTGGTGGATTCTGTGAGGAAATAGAGCATGTGGCCAGGCTGCAGATGGGGAACCATCAATCCCTTGCTGAGATTACGACACTGCTCCCTCCCCCCATGTGTAGACAGGGAAGTTAGGCAAGTCTCTCTCACTTCAACATCTTCCTACATTTTTCCTTCCTAGTTTCAAAAACAACTCTCCTTCAACAAGTTCTGTTTCCAAGGGAAGTCTTAACCATTTGGCCCTTCTGGTGTATCCTCTTCCACTGAAATCCATGCAGAATAGACCAGGTACTCTATCTTTTTGTGTGTGAAACCATAAAATCTAATATTGAGTGTGCGGCGTGCTCGCAGGTATGCTTCTTGCACAGGAGGCTCCCTCAGCCCTGCTGCGGTAAAAGTCAAGTATAAATTGTCGCTAACAGGGTTTTCTAGTTGGAGTCGTAAGTGTGTCGGAGCATCCCCTGTGACTTGTAACGCTGCCAGCCGTGCTGCTCCTCTGTGTTGCCTGCCTCTTGGCTGTCTTGCTTGTCCTTAGGCCCTCCATCAGAGTGTGGACAGGGGAGGGGGAAGAGCCGAAGCCAAATCTATGTGCTGTGCACTTGGCCTGCAGTGCTGATGAGAAAATAGATGGGGACAAGGGTTGCCACTGGTCTGCACACACAGTTGGAGCAAGGGGAGCAGCAGTCCCAGCTTCTCAGCCTGCAGGGCCCCCTCGTTGAACTTCTGAAGATGAGTGACCCTGTGTTTTACTTCTGTAGAATTTCTCCTTATGTTCAGTAAATACATTTGAGCAGCTTTTTTCCCTTTAATTACCTTGGTGAGGGTAGGTGTTTTGATACTTAAGTGCTGATGGTTAATTTAATTATTTGAATTCATAGAGTGTTGCAGTGGCTAGAGTAATATTTTGAGATCCTGTGTGGATTTTCCTTTTATCCAAGTGTTTATCTGTTCTCTGCGCTAAAGTATAATTGAAAATCTGCTGTCATGAGCTTCCCCAAAATGGAGGAAGAATCAGCTAAACTGGGCTGGCAGACACTTGGCTGCTTACCCCTGCTTCCTGGAGTGTAGTGTTGAAAACGCCCTTCTGTGTGCTTTCTCCTGATGGCTGCTGCGTACTTGGCTCTGAACAGCATGCGGACGGACGTGCTTCAGCACTAATCGATCTTCCTGGCAGACTTGCCGTTTCTCTGGTCGTGTTCAGCCTGATCCTCTGAGAAGAGAGTGGGCCTTTCCCTTCCATGGGCAAAGAGCCAGCTTCCATTTTAAAATCTCTCAGAAAAAAAAAGGAAGAAAAAAAACTCCCAACAACCCAGAGCCTGTGTTTATTAAAGGTTGGTCTGAAAGTCTCTCACATTGTACACCCCATCAGCACTCGAGTGCCTCTATTTTAGAAGGATGTAAAGGTTTAATCACTCTGGTGGGGATTTAGACCCAGAGACTTGAGAGAAATCTTATTATTTCTAACTGCAGGCAAAGAGTATTAAGGCTCCATCTGGATCCGGGGCATGACATGTTCTGTAAGTAATTTATCTTTTAACAGGGGAAGGCCCATGCTAGAGCGTCTCAGAAATGGGACCGTGACTGGGCACTGGCTCACTGTTCCTCCTTTTCTCCTTGCCTGTCTCAGTGTCCTGCGTATTCTTTTTGTGCTGTCCCATCTGTCTAATGTCTGAATGCCTGCCTCAGAAATCCCTCCTTAAGATGGGGAGCCAGGTGCTTGCCAGAGAGAGATAATAATGTCTTGGCAGTAAGTGACCTCATCCAGCAGCCTGGTGCAGAAGTGTCAATGCAGACTTCTGAATGGGCCCTGCTGCAGCCTTTCTAATCCAGGAGTGGGGAGGGAGAGGATGCTGTGCACTCCCCAGGTGCACGTCTGTGCCTTCCACATGAAGTACTCTGGGGCCATTTTCAATCCCACCTCCAGCCCTATTGTTACCTTCCCAGAGGCAGCCTCCACTAAATGTCTTTTTCACCCCTGCAGCAGCCAGGGGTATTCCTCAGCCTAGGATTCTTCTGCATGGCCCCCTACTTCCACCCTCCTCCTTGCCTAGCTCCTCCCAGGGTCCTGCCTTTCTGCCACAGAGGCTGGAGGATGTTCCAGGTGGGGTTCTACTTACAAATTCATTGTTCTTTTGGGGGAATATGGTTTGACTGGTGGCTGATCTAAATCCATGTGCTAATAAGTTTGGTTAAAACAGGCTTCTGCTGTCCTCTTTTAATCTAGCCTGCCTATCTGAGTGCCTTTCCTCAGTTAATGATCTCCTATAATGATTTTGCCTTTAGTTTTCCCTCCTGGGTCAAAATAAATCAATAGTCTTCACAGATATTTAAAAACCATCAGTGTAAAGCTCCTCTTGGGTTCCCCAGCCCCGCCTCCACACCCTCCTTTTTTCCTGTAAATTTATAGCTTGATTGAGACAGTGATGTTTCCTTTACATCTCCTCTTGTCTCCCAGAGATGGGCAGCAGCGAGCCCCTTCCCATCGCAGAGGGTGACAAGAGGAAGAAGAAGAAGCGGAAGGCCCGGGCCACTGACTCCTCACCAGAGAAGTTTGAAGGTCATTCACACAACTCCTAGATCTGGGCCTGTGGCTCCCAAGCCTGGGAGGAGCTTCCCTGTAGCCCGCAGGTCCAGACCCACAAGATGCATCATCTCAGAGCCAGCTCATGTTATCTGTGTGACAGAGAGGAAAGATGGGGTGAAGGAGTTCATGCAAGGGGGTTGGGGGGGGCAACAGAGAGCTAGAGTGGGAAAGCTCTCAGATGACACACTGGCCTCTTCAGGTGTCTTGAGTACCTCATCAGTGGGCTGCAAGAGCAATGTGTTCAAGTCATAGATGGAGTGACATGCCTGTGGTGTCCCAGCTCCTTGTCAGATGTGACTCTTCCCTCAGCTTTTCCCGCAGGGCTGCTGTACGAGGAGGGAGAAACATGAAGGTCATGGTTGCTCAGTCTCCTATAAGCAGAGAATGTGCCTCTCAGAGATTGCAGCTACTTGTGCTGTATGTTTAGACTCCACTTTAAAGAGTGCATATTGCGTTCAGGGAACATACTGTTGCGCCATCAGCCAGTTTTAGACGTTTTACACGCGAGACACTAGGCCAGTGCTGGTCCTGTTATCACTGGCATGTGATGGGTGAAGTGAGTCACTGGACACATCTGCAAAGGACTGAAAGGATCAGTAGCCACTTCTAGGAGTAGCATGTCCCCTCCACCTGATTTGTTTCCTTCATTATGAGACCTGAAATAGATTCCCCTCATGGTCCCTCCCTCCAGCCTTGCAGACACACTTGTGAGTTGATTGTTCTGTATGCGATTCTAATAACAAGTCCTTTATGAATCAGGAATATTGGACCTTGAACCACCTACCTATTCCGGTGCATGTAAAGAGCTAATGCCAAAGCGTCCTGTGGGAGAGAAGTATGTTATTTAAAACACTCACAGTGTGCCATCTGTCCTGTGAGCGGCTGCAAGACCATGATGGAACCAAGAAGGATCTTTGTGCAAAGTGTTTTTGTTTGTCTTTAACTCAAACAGTAGATGTGTGTGTGGTGGGAGGGTGGCAACAGGAGCAGGGGAGACAAAAGTCCCAAGGGTTTTAGAATAGTTTCCAGATCAACAGGTCTTTTGCTTTTTCTTTGAACACAAGAGAGTATTTCCTGTTATTTAAGGACCACTTGTGCAAGGGCAGGACTTCTGACTAAGAGTGATAAAATCTAATCCCATGGTTTACCAGTCTGCTCAGGCTGTGGGTTTAAATGCGAGGCTGCCTCAGAAGAACTGTCTGCAGAGTAGAGAAGGACAGGTCAGCTCGGCGAGGGCCATGATGGAGACAAGGCTTCCTCTGGAAGGGGCTCCAAGAGCTGTGCTGTTTGTGAGCTTGGGCAGGTCACCTAAATGTTCTTTCAACCAGGCCTATTACTCTGTTAGAACCACTATGACTCAGTACCTTAAAAACCTCAAGGCACCCTTTGCATCCTACGTCTGTCTCTTATTTCCTGTAGGTGACTTCTGGAAACTTCTCAAAAACATCCAGTGACCTCCTTTGTATGTGGTATAAAGTAGAAGTGTTTTATTCCCTTCGGTATCACCAATGCTTAACACAGAGCTTGGCACATAGTAGGTGTTCAGCAAATGAGTCAATGAATGATGTTCATTCAAATTGCACCCCTTCTCTGAGGATACTCTAGATTCCCTGGACAAATTTAACACCTTCCTTCCCGGCTTTGTTTTTTAACTTTGTCCCTCTGTGATAGTACTTGGTAGTGTCTGCTTTATTCTGGGGTCACTGCTTATGCGTTTGTCTTTTCCACTCAACTGTGACCCTTACAGGGGAGGAACTATGTGTTATTACTCACCCTGTCTCTGTATATTCTCCAGCACATAGTAGGTGCCCAGGAAGCATGTGCTAAATTGAAATCTGTTCACTGGTCTCATGTCTAAAATGAGAGCAAGGTGCCTTCTTTGTGGTCTTGTCAAGAAAGTGAGTGCTGAGGTGCCTGAGAAGATAACGTGAACTCCTTGTCCCTGAGTGCTGCAGCCTCAGCAGGTGCCTGTGTTCACTGACTGAGGATGCTGAGTGACAGACGCTCTTCATCCCCTCTGAACTTGCAATGGGGTGACACATCTCATTCTTCCTCTCACCCATTTCACCTTAGATGTGTACAAGCTGACGTCTGAATTGCTCGGAGAGGGAGCCTACGCCAAAGTTCAAGGTGCCGTGAGCCTGCAGAATGGCAAAGAGTATGCTGTCAAAGTGAGTGTCCCATCTGAGTGCCAGGCTGCTTTGCAAAGAGTCATTCCTAGCTTATCTCAAGCCAAATGAATTTTTTTTTTTTTTTGAGACAGAGTCTGACTCTGTCACCCTGGGTAGACTGCTGTAGCATCATAGCTCGCAGCAACCTCACACTCCTGGGCTCAAGCCCCTTGCCTCAGCCTCCCAAATAGCTGAGACTCAAAGGTGCCCACCATAATGCCTGACTAGTTTTTTTATTTTTAGTAGAGATGGGGTCTTGCTGTTCCTCAGTCTGGTCCCAAACTCCTGAGCTCAGTCTACCCGCCTCAGCCTCTCAGAGTGCTAGGGTTTCAGGAGTGAGCCACTGCCTAGCCGAGCCAGATAAATTTTATATTCCATGAGAATGGGAGCTCCAAAGCTGTATTCAATGGATTCAGATCTTGGTTCCTCTGCTTATTTGCTTGCTTTCTTTGTTACCTTGAGCAAGTTACTTAACCTCTCTGTCCTTCAGTTTTCTCATCTGTAAAATGGGTGTAATGATAAAACCTATATAGAATTGTCATAAGGATTAAATAAGTTAATATGTGTAAAGTGCTTAGAACAATGCCTGGCTCATAGTAAGCCACTTATTCTGGCAAATGAAGTTAGCTTCAGGAAGTGGACAACAAGATTTGGAATTAGAAGGTCAACCTGAATTTCTCTTTTGACAAACTGTTACTATTTGCCTTTGGTCAAATCATTTGAACCTCCTTAAGCCTCAGTTTCTGCAACTCTGGTGATTCCTGTCCTTTCTGCTTCATGAGGTAATTATAAAGATGAAAATAAAAATGCACTGCTAGGCTCAGCACCCATAGCACGGTGGTTACAGCACCAGCCACATACACCAAGACTAGCAGGTTCGAACCCAACGTGAGCCAGCTGAACAACAATGACAACTACAACAAAAAATAGCCGGGCGTTGTGGCGGGCGCCTATAGTCCCAGCTTCTTGGGAGGCTGAGGGAAGAGAATTGCTTAAACCCAAGAGTTTGAGGTTGCTGTGAGCTGTGATGTCATAGCACTCTACTGAGGGCGACATAGTGAGACACTGTATCAAAAAAAAAGTGAAAAAAAGAATATACTTACTATGCCTTGAACTTTTTAAAAAATGTTCACAGCACACCTAAGATCCTCTCATGGCACACCAGTGTGTCACAGCACACTGGTTAAAAATCAGTGATGTGGAACATGGTTCTCAAAATTTGGTTCCTATGCCAGCAGCATCAACATTGCCTATTAGCTTGTTAGAAGTACAAGTTATCTGGCCCTAACCCAGACCTCCTGAGTCAGAAACTGGAGGTGAGCCCAACAATATGAATTTTAACCAGCTTCTCAGGTGATTCTGATACTCACTAAACATTGAGAACCACTGACACAGGTAGGGTGGTTTAGACTTTAGTGTATTCCACAGTCACCCAGAGACATAACAGAGCCCAGAGTTCCAGGTTTCTCATATGAAATTAGGCTAGATCTTTCTTGTTTCTTTTTTTTAAGACAGAGTCTCACTTTGTTGCCCTTAGATAAAGTGTCATGGTGTCATAGCTCACAGCAACCTCGAACTCTTGGGCTCAAGAGATCTTCCTGCTTCAGCCTCCTGAGCAGCTGGGACTACAGGCACCCGCCATGACACCCTGCTGATTTTTCTGTTTTTAGTAGAGACAGAGTCTTATTCTTGCTCAGGCTGAGCTCAGGCAGTCCACCTGCCTTGGCTTCCCAGAGTGCTAGGATTACAGGCGTGAGCCACCACGCCCAGCCTAGGCTGGGTCTATTATAGTGATTCTGATACTCACCAGAGTTTGAGGGCCACTGATCTAGAGAAAAGGTCTTATTAGATCCAATGGGGCAATTCAGGCTTTCATTTCAACAGAACATCTATCTGAGCTACCCATTCAAAGCCCAGCCTCCTACATTCACCAGCTGAAGTGACTTCTGAAAGGAATGTTTCTCTTCTGAGCGGCGCCTGTGGCTCAGTGAGTAGGGCGCCGGCCCCATATACCAAGGGTGGTGGGTTCGAATCCAGCCCCTGCCAAACTGCAACAACAAAAAAAAAATAGCTGAGCATTGTGGCGGGCACTGTGGTCCTAGCTAACTTGGGAGGCTGAGGCAAGAGAATCGCCTAAGCCCAAGAGCTGGAGGTTGCTGTGAGCTGTGACTCTACGGCACTCTACTGAGGGCAACAAAATGAGACTCTGTCTCTAAAAAAAAAAAAAAATTCTCTTCTGACCAGCTTTCCACAGTCCCAGCTGTGGGTTATAAAGGAGAAATTTCTGCTAAGCCATGTTCCTTTTTGCTGCAGTATTCACCTGCTCAACAAAAGAGCTGTCTTCATTTATTTTTTAGAATCAGATCAGTGTAAATTACAAGTATTTTTTAAGAAATAGCCCTAAGAGTGGTAAAACCACAAAATCATAAATTGATTTTCAAAAGTTTGAACTCATGTATGAATCAGAAAGATCTGTTTCTTCAAGGTTGGATCACAGAAGAAACATGGATGGGGCCTCTATCCATGTGTCTCTGGCATCTCTGGGCTAACCCTGGACCCTTGCTTGGCAATTCTTTGGTGTCAGAAGGTCTTCCCATGTCTCTATCCTTTGAAAGCTCGCTAGAGGTGGGCTGCTTCTCCCAGCATGGCATCCAGTAGGGAATCCTAGAGTCTTAGGGCTGGAGTGGAATTTTAGGATAATCTGAAACAGTCATCCTTATCCTGCTCCCCCATTGCTAGTACCAAGAGTCCGTTGTCTCCTCAGAGAGAACTGTGGTGGAAAGCTTGCCTGCTAGAAAGTTCTTCCTGACTTTGATCTGAAATGCTTGGTGAATAGCTTGCAGTTGAACAGCTTCTGTTCTCTAACACTACACTACTCTGCACATAAAATGGGCCCACGATGGTTTACTAACAGATGCAGACTTTTTTAGAAAATTGTAGTTGGTCATGGTTGTTTGTGCTACAGACATACTAGAGAAGTTTGCAGTGTTCTCTGTAGCAGGACGTGATCGTCTGTACTGTGCTTTGCACTCGGGGGCCTGGAGGCACAACCTTGCTCCATTTGCAATGGCTTGGAGCTCTGGCTGGGTCCAGAGAGGTTTTCAGAGGCAGCCAGACCCTGTACAAACAAACCATCTGCTCATCTGCTGGCCTATCTGTTCCTTCAGTGAGCATTTGCCAAGCATTTCCAGGTGTAGGGTGGAGGGAGCAGTGCAGTGTCATGGGAGAAACAAAGCCTCTGGATGCTCTAGGAAGCTGTGCAGGGCCTGGGCATGTGTAGGGTGTTAAGGGCTTTGGAATCAGTTCTGGGCTGTGGGCAGAGGTTTCACACCTTCCTATTTCTTGATGTTGTTGTAAGGGTTAACTGAGCTCCTGTAAATAAATTACTTCATATATTAAGTACTGCCAAAGAGTTAAGTTCTCAGAAGAGGAAGAATGTGCTTCTGCTGGGGGAGATTGTAGAGGCAGCATCTGAGCTGGGCCTCGAAGCCTCAGCTCCTGTCCAATACTAAAAGATCTTTCAGGTGGCACCTGTGGCTCATGAGTAGGGCACCGGCCCCTTATACCAAAGGTGGAGGGTTCAAACCTGGCCTAGGCCAAACTGCAAAACAGAAAAATAGCCGGGCGTGTGGCGGGCACCTATAGTCCCAGCTACTCGGGAGGCTGAGGCAAGAGAATCGCCTAAGCCCCGGAGTTGGAGGTTGCTGTGAGCTGTGTGACGCCACGGCACTCTACCGAGGGCGATAAAGTGAGACTCTGTCTCTACAAAAAAAAGATCTTTCAGCAGACATGGTGAGTGCCTTCAGGACCTGAGTGGAATGCTCTTTGTCTCACTGGCCGCCTCAGGCTCCCTGGGCAGTGGGGGGCAGCAGCCTCATACACTTCCTTGGTCTTGTGGTTGGCCAGAGTCTCAGCTGGCTGGAAAGCCCTCGGGCCAGTCTCTTGCTTCGCTGACAGAGCCACAGCGCCTGTGTCACCAGGGCCCACTCCAGACTTCTGCTCCAACCTGGATTTGGTCTGAATTTGGACTTGCATCTCTCTGAGGGCTGCTGCTGAGGTGCAATTTTGAATTCAGGTGGGTGTACATGACAGATTTTATTCTTCCCACAGATCATCGAAAAACAAGCAGGGCACAGTCGGAGTAGGGTATTTCGAGAGGTGGAGACACTCTATCAGTGTCAAGGAAACAAGTGAGTAGAGAATGGGGTTACTTGCTGCTTCTCTGGGGGTGGCTTAGCCACACACAAGGAGGTTATTTCTTACCATCTCCTCACCTGAGCAGTTCGCTCTTAATCCTGCTCCCCAGATCCCAACCGCATGTGACTCCTTCCATCTCCCAGTGCGGGAGAGTGGAGAGGAAGCAGTAACAGCAAAGAAGCTATGATCTCTTCTCTTCTGAAATGCTATAATATCAGCAAATTCAGGCAAATTAGAGAGTGAGCAATCTGAATCAGTGTGGGTTTAGGGAAGAAATAAGGGCTTCTTTCTTTCAAGTACCTGTAGAAACTAGGCTAGGTGTTACCTGGTAAAATCTTTAGGGCCCTCCTTTAATATTGAGATAAGGATGAAGCAAACTATTAGGACATTTGTGGCTGTTTTCTGTCCCTAGCATGTTTGCATAGGTGCAGATACTGCTAAAGTCCTAAAACTTAGTCTGATACTTTTCTTGATAACTGGGCCAAGGTAATCTCTAGATCTGCCAGGACCAGTTCCAAATGAGCTTCTCTCCCACTGTAACTTTAAATCAGGGTCACCTCCAAGGCTCTGCTTCCCCCGCTTTCCCTCCATGGCAGGGTCAGCAGGGAGCCAGTGGCCTGGTATTGATGGCTTTGTCATTAAGCTTGTGGGATAGGGCCGGCTGTTGATTTAACTCCAGGCACTGCCTCTACACTCTTCTTTCAAATTAGGCCATTTCACCCATCTTATTTGGACGCCTTCACACTAATAAAAGCCCAGTATCTCCCAAAGTGGTCAGCAGTTTTTTATGAGGAACAGGTTTTTATTTTCAGCCCTACAGCTTCTTAGTTCAGCATTAGAGACTCTACTTGGTTTATTTTGTTCTTTAAAAGGAAAAAAAGCCCCCAACACCTCCAACATCCAGGCTGGTGGCTTCCCTACTGAGCTACAAGACGACCTTGTTGGCAGAGCACTGAAATACTCAGGCAGACAGAGAGTGCTCACCGGGGAAGGCCACAAGTGCTACGCTGGCCAGGAACGCGGCCGTTTCATTAAGCAGCGCTTAGCAGTTAGGGTCTAGCAGTGCCCACATTCGGCCCCAAGTCTATTTGACAGATGTTTCCATTTTCTCCAGGCAATGTAAATACTGCCCTGTGATTTATGGGCAAGAGGGAGGGCAAGTAATTATTTGCTGCTTGCCTCCAGGACACACACCTACTATTCAGTGTTATTAGCCGCAATTGCTTCCAGTCCACTGCAGATTTTATTCAGTTTAATGTGACCGGGACATTTTTATAACTCTACCTAGTGGGTTTTAGGGCTGGGGTTTGACAGCACAGACTTGGTGAAAACACCAGAGATTAAACATTATAGAAAGATAAGGTGACCTGAATCTTGCTAACACCATTGGCTGCTTCCACACGTGGGTCTTTAATAAGCATTCTGATTTCAAGTTGATTTCTGCCCCACTATAGGGTATTGTATATTTTTTTCGTTGTATATTTGTAAGTAAGTAGACTTTAATATATAACACCATTTCCCCCCTTTTCCCTCTCCTCCTATTTTCCGTATTTAAGGAACATTTTGGAGCTGATTGAGTTCTTTGAAGATGACACAAGGTTTTACTTGGTCTTTGAGAAATTGCAAGGAGGTACTTACTGTCGAGTATGTGTTTGGACTTCTGATTAAGACGCAGGCTGGTGATCATCCATCATGAATCCCAGAGACTTCTAAAACGAGTCAAGCTAATAAAAAGGATGAAGGACTTAAAAACTGCCCTTGATTTGGGAGAAGGGAGGCCGGAGGGAAGGATGATAATTAGCATTTTGCAAAGCTTAGAATGTCACCTGTGTGGGCATTTTATAAATGCCTTTTCATTATAATAGGAGTCATATATAGATACATTTAGTCATCGATTTATCAATCCCCTGTTTTGACACATTCACTATTTAAATTAATTATGGGGTAGAAGCTCTCAAATACAGTGTGAAGGCTAGAAAGGCTAAAAGGGAGGAAAGGAGGGTACCGTTGTTTAGGACACAGACCTAGGATGAGGGGGAGGCCTGAGACTGTGCCATCCTTCAGATGGAAAAGTGCCACCACCCCACACACATAATCACTGGATGTATATTTAAGTTGTTTTTCTGACATGGTGAAGGCGATAGAGAAGCCCTTGCCCTCCCATCACTCCCCCAACCCTAGGACGAACTTGCAAGGTAAAGGATTCAGGGATATCTAGAGCTGAGCAGAGGGCTACACAGAGGGACTTGTTTTAGAAGCCAACCAGGCTGGGTACAGTGGCTCGCACCTGTAGTTCCAGCTATGAGGGAGACTGAGGTAGTAAGATCGCTTGAGCCCAGGAGTTAGAGTCTGTGGTGAGTTTGTATCACACCACTACACTCTAGCCTGGACAACAAAGTGAGACTCTATCTCTAAAAATATTTTTTAATAAATTAGTTAGTTTTTTAAAAAATAGGAAAGAAACCAATACAGCTAAGCTTTAGTCTAGCTCCATCTCTACCAGCCTTGTGACCTTGGGCAAGTCACTTAACCTTTTCCAAACAGTAGTCTCATCTGTAAAATAGGGATGTTGATAGCACCTACCTCATGGGGTGAAGATTAAATGAGATAATCCATATGGAATACTTAGACAGTGCCCAGAAGGCACTGAGGATTCAATAAATGTCAGCTCTTAATATGATTACAGCAATTGAGTATGCTGGGGACTGTCTTAGAAGTTTGTAGAATATTACTCTCTGCCTTTCCTTTTAACAAATTTGGAAACGAGTCTCACTACAGCAGAGCAAGCTGGGGCCTAGTCAGGAGCTGGTTTTCTGGAAATGTTCCCTCACCTATTGGGATCCTTTGATTGTTCAATCTGGCAAGTAAAAGATCCTTGGCAATTCTTTCCCTTCTTCTCTCATCCCCTCCCTTTGCCAAAAAAAACCCCAAAAAACTATAATAAGTAAACATGTGCCCTTTTTAGGACATAGAGACAGTGCTTTTGGCTAAAAAATGCTAGCTTCCAGTAGTGAATGTAGACCACTTGAAGCCAAGCCACACATTCAGACCTGTGTCTGCCCCCACACTGCCCAACAACCCAGGACTGTCACTTACACATTTGAAATGATAGATGCAATTGGGGTCCCTCCATGGCCGTATCACGTAGCATAATTCTACACAGGCCAGACCCATGGGTAAAGACAATATGTGGCTTAGGGCATCCATCCTCTCTGCAGTCAGATCACAAGTCCTGCTGAGGATAAGTCTGCACAGACTCTGAGGCCTGACTGTACTGACCCCACATTCTTGCTTCACCACTTTCTGGTCTGTGAGTTGGGCACATTGCTTAACCATTTTGGCTTCAGATTCCCTTTCTGTAAAATGAGGATGACAGTACTACCCATCGTGTACAGTTGTGGTGAGAATAAGACCATTTATTTAGAGAGTATGGCATAGTACTTGGCACTAGTAACTACTCAATAAGTGTTAGCCATTGCCAACAAAATAATATGAATAATAAATGGGAAATCTCAAAGCAAAAAGCAGTTTCCCCTCTTTTTCCGGCATATCTGGTAAGGGTGTGGCATTTCCATATGAAGGCGGGTGCTCTTTTTTGGATATGAGGTGAGATGGAGAGGAGAAAATTTTCCTACAGAGAGGCCCTATCAGCTCCATGATCTTTCATTCTTAGCCCCTTTTGGTTTTAGAAGCCAAATCAGCCCCCGCAGTGGTAACATTTTTTGGCTATATAAATAGTCATTCTCTCTCCCGTCTGAGTTCCTCATAGACAGGTACAGAAGAGACCAGTCCGGTTCTGTTCACCAGACACGTGCTGACTCCCCTCTGTGCCAGGCACCACACATGTTGCTGGACATTTAGCAAGGAATAAGCCTATGTCCCAACCCCAAGCCTATGAAAACTTGGCCTCTAAGAACTTATGCTTACTAAAGCCTGGAAAGGCATTCTTCTGTGTTCCTTCTGCTCCCCAGGCTCCATCCTTGCCCACATCCAGAAGCAGAAGCACTTCAATGAGCGAGAAGCCAGCAGAGTGGTGCGGGATGTTGCTGCTGCCCTTGACTTCCTGCATAACAAAGGTGAGCCAACCTTGGCCTTGGTGGGTGGCTTGGGCTGGCCAGCCTCTGGGTCCCCAGGAAAGGGGACAGCCAGGCAGAGGGCTTTGTCCAGGCCATGGTGATTTGAACATGCTCACCCAGAGTCGGGGCGGAGCAGGCACAGCTTTCCAGGGTGCTCCTAGGCCTCTGCTGTGGATGGAGGGTAGATGGTAGAGCTACTAAGCAGGATAGGGGTACAGGAGAAAGAGTGGGGAGGAAAAAGAACAAATTTCACATTGAATAAGGTGTGTTTGAGTATGTGTGTATGATGTGACTGTGCACATCAATGATGCTCCTTTTCCTGGTGAAAAATATAAAATACATAATATAACCATTCTAGTATAAATATGTCAGTGTTACTCCTTCTTGTCTTTTAAAATACATCACCTGTATCTCTCTTTTCAAAACTGGCATGATGGGATATATATAGTTTTATATGTCTTGTTCACAGGAAATGAAAAATGCATTTTTTCTATTAATATGTAAGTTGGAAGCATCTGTCGAACATCACAAAGGTAACTAGCCGGCTACCTTTGTTTGAATTCCACTTTGGTTTACAGCCCCTTTCCTAGGACTGATTACTCAAGAACTTTTGTAGTCTTTTTGTAAATTAAGTGTTTTTGTAGTTCCATAAATGTTTGACTATTACATACATTCAAAAAATTTTGCCTCCCTACAGTGCATGGAGAAAACCTTCCTTCCAGCAGTGTGCCCTGTCAGTAATAATGCCTGCCCCAGTGAGAGCTGAGGGAGGAAATGACGTCATCCACAGTCGTTAACACACACCACACTTATTACATGCTAGGCGCCATTCTAAGCCTTTTAGAGATACAAATTCATTTTATATAGTTGTGTCTGTCTTTCATATTGTATGTGTCCCCATAGATGGAGCATAGTTCCTAGCACACAGTAGTTCATCAGCAAATATTACCTCCTCCATCTCCTACTAGGCAGAAAGCATTTTTGTTCCTAACATTAGATCCCTTAAAGTGTTCTGCCTGGTGGGGTGTGGGACAGGGAGAGCAAATAATTTGTCTACTCCCCCCCACTCCATGGGCATTGGAGAGCAACAATAGCTGTGGGTGCTCAGAATCAATCCTAGGCATACCGCTCGCATATCTTACGCTGGGCTGGCAGTCTAGCGCCAGCATGGTATGCTGGAGGTTCAGGTTCCTTGACCCCAACTCCTTTCCTCCAGTGGCTAAAAGAGCTCTGCACACTGACGGTGTCCCGTGTTGGGGTCCTAACTTGCACCTACAATGAAAAATCCTGGAAAGGGGGGGTCTATACCTTCCACAGCATGATGAATAGCAGCAGTTCTGTTTCTGAAAGCTGGGATGCATGTAGGTAACACCTGCCTGACAAAGATTTACAACTACTCCCCGAGCTGCCTCTGTAGATTGCGAAACTGGGTCACGCTTTTTACCAGATCCATACCTTGGAGGGGGTGGTAAAGGCGGTTTTATTTTTTATTTATTTATTTATTTATTCAAAAAAATGCACTAAAGGGAACAGAGCCTGGTGGTGTCTTATGGGGTCCAAAGTGCTTGTTAACTTCTAGCTGGCCAGCTGCCCATGTGACCAGAAGTTGGAGGGGATGAAAAACGATTTCTAGCTGAACTTAGCTGTTTTCTAAATAACTTCACACTGGGAAGATGAATTGGGCAAGAATGGGTCGGGCCTGAAACAAGTTCCATACTTTTAAATACTGGACACACTGCAGCTTAACCTCTGGGAAATGAACCGGAGCAGCTCAATGGCCAGTGTGCTCACAGCAGCAGATCCATTATTACAGCCGGGCTCTCCAAGTTCTCAGGCTGCAGGACAACTGGGCCACAGGCACCTATTTGGAGAGTAAGGCTCCGTGCGTGGTTCGTGATCCTTCTGTGGGAGCACTTGCTGTAATGGAAAATATCTTTCACTTCTAGTGCGGCAAGCTGCAGCCCGACTCAATTTGTGCAGCCAGGACTGAGTTGCTCTGGGTTCTCATTCAATTAGGTGACTGATGAAGTTACTGAGCTCGGTGGAACTCGGTTTGCTTTTCTAGTGAGAAGCCTCAGGTGGCCAGGGCTGGGTCCTTGCCTTCCAGCAGGGAAGAAGTTGATCATCGAGGAAGTTATTAAGATGCAGATTCTGTTACTTTTTAATCATTGTTTCAGGTTAATTTGAGGGTATAAAAAGTTAGATTACATTGTTTGCATTTGTTAGTAGAGTCCTTCTCATAACTGTGTCCCACCCCCAAGAGGTGTGCCATATACCCTAAATGTTGTGCCCATTAAGTGGGAGCACACTCATCCCCCTCCCTCCTACCCTCTCTCAGCTCCCTTGTTCCCCCTCCCACCATCCTTAATTGAAATGAGTTTTTCTCTTATGTGGGCATGTATTAGATCATCTACTGGCTTCATATTAGTATTGGGTCCATTGGATTCTTGCTTCTCCATTCTTGTGATACTTCATTAAGAAGAATGTGTTTCCGGGCAGTGCCTGTAGCTCAAGGAGTAGGGCGCCCCTTGGTATATGGGGCCTGCGCCCTACTCACTGAGCCACAGGCACCGCCCAACAACGCCATATAGGTTAATACAAAAGATATAAAGTCCCCATCTTTTTAAATGGCTGAATAGTATTCCATGGTGTACAAAAACTGCAGTTTGTTAAACCATTCCTGGGTTGATAGGCATTTAGGTTGTTGCCACATCTTGGCAATTATAAATTGAGCTGTGGTAAACAATCTAGTGCAAATGCTTTTATGATAAAATGATTTTTTTTCTTCTGGGTAGATGCCTAGTAGTGGGATTGCAGGGTCAAATGGGAGGTCTAATTTGAATTCCTTGATGATTCTCCATACTTACTTCCAAAGAGATTGTATTAGTTTGCAGTCCCGCCAAGTGTAAAAGTGTTCCCTTAGAAAAGCAGATTACGCCTGTCCTTATCGTCCTGGGAATCCTTTGCCACTTTCTAGTAACTTCCAAGCAGCAGCTGTTTGACTTTTGCTCAGGCTCTGCTAAAGGAAAGAGGAAAGGGAGGTTTCTGGGTCTTCCACCAGAACACCATGGCCCTGTGACTTGATTCTTTTTCCCTTTCTTTGGTTAGAAGAAGGTTCTCCCCAGCTGCCTTCTCAACCAGGTCAGCAGGTTAAAAGCTTACCCCTCATGGGCTAGGCTACTATATCCAGTCTCCTTCAGGAGGCCTGACCAAAGTGTAGGGGAATCTTCTCCTAAGAACAATACCTTGGGCCAAATCAGTCCGTGGTCCGTTGTTGGCAGGGCTGCCACTGGCATGCAAAGTAGGGGAGGAGGGAATGGGATAAGCTTTGGGAGATCTGGTAACTAATACTTGCTCCTCTGAACTTACAGGGAGTCACAATGAAGAAATTTTTTTTTTAATTGGCCACACAAGAAGAAATGAGGTAGAGCAGTCTAAGCCCCCTGAGATGCCCTTAAACAAGGCAGTAATTATTTCTGCATTGCCGTTCCAAGCATTGCCATTTGCAGGGCTCTTGGCTCTGCTTCGTATTAGACTTTCTTATTCTTGGTGGTCACTGCAGTGCTGAGAGGTAGGCTGGCTAGGATTCATTTGGCCCTTCTTATCCCTGCCCAACTTCTAAAGCCTCTGCTTCAAAACAACTTGCTTTTGGTTTGTGTCTCTGGTTACTTGTACCTCCTGCAGCTCGTTGATTTTTTAATGTACCATAATTGAGAATTAATCTGTGAACAACAGCATTTGGAAAAAATTAATTGTGTGTGGAATGTTTTGATAATTACATGCATATGTTAACCATTTCTTTACTCTTTGTCATTTCAGGCATTGCTCACCGTGACCTGAAGCCAGAAAATATATTGTGTGAATCTCCAGAAAAGGTACTTGGGGCTTGACTTGGGCTGTTACAGTTTAGACTGATCTGGGAAGCTACCCTTGCTCTCAGTGTGGGTTGTTAGCCATTCTCATGGCCCTGGGTACCAGCTTGAAATGATGAATACAGACACATGAGAGTGTCACACCTAATATGTTGATAGGATCCAAGTGGCTTGTCCTTCTGTGCTCTTCATCGTCAGTGTGTTTGCCTTAAGTCAGAATTTGTAGAATATGAAACCTGTAGGGCAGATGGTGAAGGTCACCGTCACCTCAATCTTATGTGCCACAGATGTCTACCTATGAATGTGTTATTGTGTACACACCAGATGGTGTCTACCACTGGAGGAAACAGTTTGGAACAGGTTCTTGTAAAGGACTACCATTCCTATTTTTATTTCCAAAGGTGCCCATGAAAAAGAAAACATTTATACTCAGTGTTGAACAAATTCAACCTATTTTAAATGTTGCCTTAACTCAATCTACTAGGAAGTGGAAGTATTTGCAAGTCCATAGCGTGTATGAATCTAACAAGTTCTGTTTTTAATAGCAGGGATTCTGGCCATGGTGGTGTGGGGACACACATCCACACCTCTGTATGTGTGTGCACATGTATGTATGCAAGAGCATGTGTGTCTTGGTCTGGACGAATCTATGGCTCATAAATAAGGGGGTCTGGGAGCGAATATGTGAATCCATCGACTACTCTCACTCTTCTGTGGAGAATAATAATGGATAAGGTCAAAGATAATCATGTGACTTCCTGTCACTGGTCTGGCATAGATCTTTATAATTTTTCCTTTTTTTCTTTTTTTTTTTTTGAGAGAGAGTCTTACTCTGTCATCCTGTATAGAGTGCTCTGGTGTCATAGCTCACAGCAACCTCAAACTCTTGGCTCAAGCAGTCCTCCCGGTTCAGCCTTCCATGTAGCTGGCACTGTAGGTGCCTGCCACAATGCCTGGCTAGTTTTTCTATTTTTAGTACAGATGGGAGTCTCACTTTGCTTAGGCTAGGCTCGAACTCCTGAACTCAGGCGATCCAACCGCCTGGGCCTCCCAGAGTGCTAGGATTACAGGCGTGAGCCACTGTGCCTGGCCTATAATTGATCATTATTATTTTTGTTAATTACATTTAACATGTCTTAAGTGCCTGTATTATGCCAAGAACTTATTTAGTAAGTTTAAAATGCTGTGAGGTAGATATTATTTAATTATCCTCATTTGGCTCAGCGCCTGTGGCTCAGTGGGCTAAGGCACCAGCCATGTACACCTGAGCTGGCAGGTTTGAATCCTGCCCGGGCCCGCCAAACAACAATGACGGCTGCAACCAAAAATAAAATGGCCGGGCATTGTGGCGGGCACCTGTAGTCCCAGCTACTTGGGAGGCGGAGGCAAGAGACTCGCTTGAGCCCAGGAATTGGAGGTTGCTGTGAGCTGTGATGCCACAGCACTCTACCCAGGGTGACAGCTTGAGGC
>CAUYRH010133717.1:0-19661 GCA_963574655.1 Perodicticus potto
TAGCCAAAAAGGCTGGACAACTGCTGAGGAGACACCTGTGCCTTGGTGTCTCCTTCACTTTACACTTAGGACTAAATGTGGAACCCCCATTTCCTACGCCTAGGTCAATTTCTTGTGAATTTCCTAGGCCTCAATTCCATGAATGGACTGTATTCATTCATTGATACATTCATTCACCTTGCTCCCGGCGGAAGGGACTGTATTCATTCGTTTCCTGGCCAAGGAACCCATAACCTATATATACCCTGAGGCTAAAGGCCTAAAGGAGGAGACAGGGAAAGACCGGGAGAGGAACAGAGAGAGCTTCTCTCTCCCCTCTTGAATTCTCTCCCTCTACCAGGAGCTTTAGTGTTTTCCGTATTCTTTTCTGTAAATCAATTCTGTCTTACCACAGAGAGGTTGGGGGGGGGGGAAATAATGTAATGAAGAATAATAAAATACATGTATTTATATTTAAAAAAAAAAAAGAATTCACTACCACATGATTCAGCAATTCTTCTATGGGATATCTACTCAAAGAAAAGCAAATCAATTTATAAAAAGGATCCCCACATGCATATGTTTATCACACCACTATTCCCAGTTGCAAAGATATGAAATCAACCTGAGCATCCATTAACAGAGGATAACATAAAGAAAATGTGGTAATGTATAGATTATACAGTGGAATACTATTCAGCTATACAAAAAAACAAATCATGTCTTTTGCAGCAACATGAATGGAACTGGAGGCCATTATCTTAAGGGCAATAATTCTGACACAGAAAGACAAATGTCACATGTTCCTACTTACAAGTGGGGACTAAATAATGGGTACATGGAAGCAGCGTGTTTGATGATGGACAATGGAGACTTAAAAAGTTGGTACGGTAACGGGAGATGATGAGACATTGCTCAGAGGGTACAACATACCCATGCTCCAGTCATGGATGCTGAAGGCTCTGACTTTACCACAATGCAATATATAAAAAATATACACAAAAAAATTTTAAAACAATAAGCAAAAATAAACACATCGATCTGATGTAATCATACTTGTCTATTTTTGTTGATTGTGATCATGACATTACTTTCATAAGATTATTGCTAAAACAAATTTCCAGAAGGATTTCTTCTATGTTTTCCTCTAGGAATTTTAGCATCAAATTTTATGTTTAAGTATTTAAACCATTCTGAGTTGATTTTGTTTATAGTGTAAGATAGAGGTCCAATTTCCTCTTTTTGCATCTGAGGTTCTGGTTTTCCCAGCACCATTTGTTGAAGAGACTATACTTTCCCTATTATGTATTCTTACACCCTTGGGTAAATATGATATGAATGTGTGGGTTTATTTCTGGGTTCTCTATTCTTTTCCACTCGTCTATATATATGATTTGTCTATATAATTGATTGTCATGGTAGCCCTAGAAAACAGTTGTTGAATCTAAATAGCTTAATGTTGCTGTCATCAGCTTTCTTCTCTAGATACATCATAATTTACTGACAAAATGAATAGAGTGAGAATCAAAAGACATATGTTTTTATTTATAGTTTTCTTATTAATTACCTTTGGTAAATTTAATCATCTCCCCTATAAAATTAGGGATTTGACTAGATTTAGTCTCCCTGTCCTACTTCAACCAGAACAAATCTACTTTTATTTAATAGTCTATATCATGGTATTATGTAAGATTGAACCAGAAAAAGATGATTTCAATTACTAAAGACATTTTTAAAAACCACTGAACTAAAAGATCCTTAAGACCACAGCCAAATTCTACAATTCTACTTGCCAACCATCTGCTCTAACTTCATCATCATATGATAATTGTCAATAATCTATGCTGAAACGTAGAACATACACTTGGTGAGTCTATGACAGGGCTAGTTGAAAGTTAATACTTTAGTTACTTGAGCCCTTTATATCCATTTAAGTCTTTATTTCTGACTTGGTCAATAGGCATGTTACAATTAGCAAATAAATAAATATTATATTCTATAAAAGTCTTCCTTACTCTCATTGCTAATTCAAAATAAATCTGTAGGGCTACCTCATGTTTATTACATCCTATTCATGTTTAAAAAGTAATGTGGACAAAGCAACCTTATAGAGTATTTCATATTTAAAAAAATTATCTGTTCTCTTGCTTTCTGCATTTAGTGACCTTCAAGCCTTCATTGTAAAGGGTCCTGTGTCACATGACACTATAAACAAATAAATATGTTTGCCTGTTCTGCTATTCACCTGCCTCATGTCAGCAATTTTCCAGAAACCTTCAGAACATCAGGGTAAGTTTTAGCTTGGCCTTAGTGAAACAAAATACTAAAGTCTTCCCCTTTTCCAATGAGAATATTAATTGATTTCCTAAAGTTGTAAATAGTCATAAAATCTAATAAATGTTGCTAGAGGTTTTTAAAGAGCTGTTTTGGCCCTATTTCTAGCCACAAAGAATTGCCAAGATACAGTTAAGTAGTATCCTATTAAGTACTCAAGATGTTTTTAATAATTAATGGACCCATATATTTTCTTTTTTCCCCTCCAATCTTTCAAAATACCAGCTATCTGGCAATCTTAGAATGAATCAGAATTCCTTTTAGCAGAAAACATCACTTGGTGATTACGTTCCAATTGAAAAATTATCCCTCATGGCATATGGAAAAGTGAGTGACAGGACACTTTTGCATAACATTGTTAACATTCCCCTCTGCAACACAGTTATTATTTACATTTATCACCACGTCTTACAAGTACAAAAGTAAAATAAGTGGAAAAAGATTTTTGCCTTCTCTCCATCAGGATTTTTTAATGACCTGTGCCCAGGCTAGAGTACAGTGGTACCATCATAGCACATTGCAGCCGTGAACTCCTGGGATCAAGCAATCCTTCTGCCCCAACCTCCTGAGTATCTGGGATAACAAGTATATACCACCACACTTTGATTAAGTTTTTATTTTTTGTAAAGGTAGGGTCTTGCTATGTTGTCCAGGCTGGTCTCAAACTCCTACCACCTTGTCTTCCCCTAGTACTGGGATTACAGGTGTGAACCACCATGCCCCACCTCCATCAAGATTTTAAAATCCAGATCCCTGTCAATTAGGCGTATTTACATTTTCTTTCTTGACTCTGTTCCTCTTCTTTTATTCTTCTTGTCCATCTTTTTTTTCTTAATCATAATCATAATGATAATCATATTCTTCTATTGTCTTGTCTTATCTAGAAACCCAACCAACAAATAAATAGAGCTGCTTCAATTCTTTGCTTTGGGGTAAGCTTCTGACTTTGTCTAAGGAGTTGTACCATTTAACTGATGGAGTGTCCTACACAACTAACTTCTGTGACTCTGAGGAGAAAGAGAAGAATGTCCTTTCCTCATAGCCACCTCCACAGTGTGTCTGGCTGTGTCCTGGCCCATTTGTTAGTGGGTTTATATCAGACAGTAAGTCCCTGGAGAGAGGGATCAGCAGCTCTTGTGGCACCTGGCTCACTGGGGATCAAAAAACAATAGCCCAAAACAATATCACAATACTGTTAGTAAAAACTTCCTATTATTATTTTTCCACTATGCAAAAGCTATTATTATAAGAAATTGTAATTTCTTAACCAAACACTTTTAAGCTCTGGGCCTGCAATCTGATGGTTAGACACACTATATTCTACTTTATCTAAGCCATGCTGATGTCTTTACACTTTTAAACACTTTTTTCATGTCCCTCTTTTGTCCAAAAGTGGTGTTCCTACAGGACTTTCAAATAACTGGATCACCTTACATTGGAACCAGTAGAAGTATGAATGGCTTGTAATTCATTATTTTCTACTCATCAGGTTTCATATTTTTTCTAGGTCAGACTCTAAATATCTGTGTGCTCTTTTTAATTCAGTGTTTAGTCTAGTACTCTCTCTAATCCTGATTTGTTGGCAGGCACATTTGGGGAAAAAGAAATAGTCAGTCATATTATGTTTCAGATCATTTGGAGAAGTAATAGAGATTACCTCCACTTAGAATACAATGCATCCACCATGTGCTTCTGGATAAAATTCTTTAATTACTTAATTCCCTTCTCAAAACAGTAAGCTTAACTTCTCAATTTGCAAAATGAAAGCCTTTGCAGTTCAATTAGAAATTAAACCACGTATTCATTATTATTCATTTACTGGCATGCTTTAATCTCAAACTAATTTAGACTCCATCATTTTTAAAAATTTATTGTTAGTATTACATATAAATTCAAAGTTACGGAGACTATATCATGGGCAAATATGTTATTTACCTTTCAAATAAAAAATGAGTTATAAAAACATACAGCACTATTTTATCTTTCTATACCTGTCTACTCATGTCATTTTTTAATGTGGAAGGAATTTAAGACCCAATTATTTGTATCTTGGTTTTTGATATATTAAAAAAGGTATCACTAACTCAGAATTTTTTTTTTTTTTTTTTTGAGACAGAGTCTCACTCTTATCTCCCTGGGTAGAGGGGCATGATGTCATAGCTCACAGCAACCTCAAACTCCTGGGTTCAAGTGATCCTCCTGCCTCAGCTTCTTGAGTAGCTGGGACTACAGGTGCCTGCCACAAGGCCCAACTAGTTTTTCAATTTTTAGTAGAGATGAGATCTCACTCTTGCTTAGGTTGGTCTCAAACTCCTAAGTTCAATCAGTCCACCTGCATTGGCCTCCCAGAGTGCTAGGATTCCAGGCATGAGGCTGGCCACTATCTTAGACTTGTGAACATTGAAGCTCAGAATATATTTTGTTACCAAATAAAATTTTGAAATATTTTTTCAAAGTTTAATGTAAAAGTTACAGCATATATTTTGAGGTAATGTTCACAACCAAAGATTTGATACAGTAAACATTTCCTAAACATCGTATCTATATGACTTGTACTGTGTCTGGAAAACTTGAAGAAAATAATATATCTTATAAGGATACTTTTATATATTTGTGAACCAGATGTTGTTAATAACTGATTTCAATTTGTGAGTACACATTTTTCAGCTGAAGATAGTCTTTTTGAAAATAATAAAATACATTTTAATAAATATATTCTTTAACTCACCTTTATCCCCACAATCTACTGCCAACCTTCTAAATCAATGTGACTTTATTATAGTTATATACCAACAGACATTCACACTTTCATAAAACACATAATGAGCTTTGAGCTATATAATTTTGTTTTAAATTAACCATCTAAAATATTGTACTTCATAAGCTTAAAATTTTTTGTTGACTTATTTAGTTAACATTCAATAAATATTTAATGAGTTTCTATCACATGTATTACTCTTGGCTAATTTCTGACGGGATATACAGAAAAGAAATGGATAGAGATATCACTCAATGTTTTAATTTGGCAGGTTAAATATGTCCATATTTATTTTAAGCATAAAATAAATTAGAAAAATAACTGCTGTTAATAAAGTTCTGGATGTACTCCAAAGGGAAGGTCTGAGAAGGAAATGAAGAAAGGTTTGGAAGAAAGAAGGTGTCTAAAGTGGGACTTCCAGTTCACACAAGAATAAGTGGAGATAAGAAAACTGTGTAGGAAAGACATTAGCAAAGTCAGAAAGAAAGGAAATTATAAGTAATTGATTAGGCTGTGGTTTATGAAAAAGAGGCATGGCAAGAACACATGGAAAGTTTGGGCCAGATGGCGCATAGTTTGATGTGGACCTGCGGATCTATGCTATCTGACTTTTATGATGTGTGTGGCCTACAGGAGAAGATACAGACTCTATCCTTGGTTTTTAATGCGCCATCAGACCTAGCCTTGACCTACGCTCCCAAACGTGCCTGGAGGTGCCCAATTACTGCCTGTCGGTTTTCACTGAATGTGAATTCCCAACTGTGGATTGTCGTGTTGTCTCTAAGCTCAGTGCACTACTTTCCTTAGCCTTTCCCACACACAGCCTGAGAGCTCTAACTCTGGGCATATGCCCACATAACTTATGACATTTGCCTCTTAATTTTCATTTTACTTGTTAACGTGATTCTTTTCTCAACCTCTATCATTCCGTCTTGATCTCCCAACTAGAAGTAAGCCCTATCTTCTTTATATTCTCTACTATTTTTACTTAAAATATTTGTCATATACTTCAATAGGGTAGAGTAATTTGAATATACTCTGAGATTTTCTATCAGATTATAAATCTTTAAAATACAAAAGAGAAGAAAGTTTACAACCCTATTCCATTGCACTTTAATGAAATTCAAATTTTACCCCAAATTATTAAATGAGCACCTGAGAATATGAACAGCACTGGGCTGTAGCTGATATAAGAAGAAGGGGACAAAGACCTTGACCACCAAAAGCTCTCTGCTGTGTTTTAAACCTTAGAGTAATAAAAATCCTCTCCATTTAAACATAGTATTTTATAAGGGAATCTCTCAAAATTATTAAATCGCTCCTTCCGGGAGCAGGAAAGATAAACAAATACATAAAATATGCAAAATATGCAATCTCTACCTTAAACTTCTCCAATGCTGGTGAGCGAGTAGTTACTTGCAAAGTTCACTCTATGATCTTCATCTTTCTCAAGATCTCTTTCATTGCCTGTGCTAAGAAACTGGAGAAACGTTGAACTTACTGCAAGTGATAGGCCCAAAAGTGTGGCAGTGGTCCTGCCATCCAAAAATACTAGGTGACATAGCAGCCAGCCAGATATACACAGCTGGATGTGTTTCGCCTCTTCTGGGTCATCCAAGTTCACCACATGTCAGTTCAGCAATTTAGGATGACTGGAGACCATCCAGCAGAAAGAAAGGGAAAGTTGTATCGGTTGCAAACTGCAGAAGTTGTCTTCCTTGTGTTCTTAATTCATCTCTTTCTCAGATGTCTGTGGTTTGTTTGTCTTTGCAGCTGTGGTAATACTGCTGATGGGGGAATAATTTGTCCAACCTGGGCAGATCTTTTAAGGCTGTAAGTTTACCGAACGTTAATCTGCAAGTGTCCAAATATTAGCTATTTGAAAATCTGTGTCATCATTGCATAAACTCTTAAGGTTTGCATCCATCAGTTAGATTTGCCAGGTTTTTTTTTTAAAGTTCCTTTACTACCCACTCAGAGTGGCTAAATTTAGATGTGTTCCACTGTCTACTTCACTCATTTAAATAACTGCTATTACAAGTTGACCTACAAAATAAAGACCCATAATAGCATGCTTATGTAAATGGAGAAATATGAGTATTTTAAGGATCTTCAACAAGATAATAGCAAGTCTGAATTTGAAGGACTATTCCGTCTGCTACTGCCACAGGCCTGGATCCAGTAAGGGAAGTCTAGCTGCTCAGAATTCCTTTACTGCAGTAATAATCTACTTCAATGAGTATTCAAGCCCTTTTCTAATTGAAACTAATCATCGTTTTTTTGCTCCATTACTTTTTACCACTTATCCCCCACCCTCCAATCTTCTAACATCGCCTCTTTTTCTATTCTCTCCATCAGAGTAATAAGCTTCAAATCGTAAGGGTTGTATTTAATTGTGTGGGGGAAGCTTAGAAAAGTTTCTTTGCTTTTCTCACATAAGGAAAGATGAACAGATGTGGTGCTGTGAAAGAGTAAGAGTAACATAACTAGGCTAGGAGTCTAGTTATGTTACTGCCACACCATGAGCCAACTGTCTTGGCCAAGACTTTGCACCTGCAAATGGTTACAAAGCTCTCAGATCTGACCATTCTCCTTCTTTATCCCTGACAATAAGGCCAGAGACGTATAGTGTTCTGTTTTTGAAGCTTTCCATATATAAAAAGTATAGAAATATCCATAAATTTATGAAAATTGTTTTGTGTTTCAGTGTTTGTGTTAAATAAACAAGTCTAATATGCATATACAAACCTTGATTCTTTGCATAACTTGGCATGGAAAAACCACCAAAAGTCTAAAACCATAGGCTCTTTGTGAATGTGAGACTTGACTAGCTGCTACTCCTTCTATACTTCAGTTTGGGCTTCATCACCCATTGATCTGGTTGGATTCCTCTGGCTTACTGACTTGGAATTGTCTGCCCAATTCTACTCTTGTCTTCACTCTGGAGCCATCCTTGATGCCAACCCTATGGCTACAATGTAAATGTTATTGACACTTACCACGTTTTGGTCTACAATTCAAGCATGATGAACTACCTACAACAGTTTGAGATTTTTCTCATTCTCTCTTACATCTGTCTTTGAACAAGTTGTTACCTCTCCCTAGGCATTTTTCTATCAATCAAATATCCCCCTTCCATTTGAGTTAAGACATCAGAGGCTAGACAACACCTTTTGTGACCCGTAATTTTTGGCAAGGCCAGGCATCTTCCTACTAAAAGTGGTCTACAAGCACTCACACATACATGCACCCTTATACGTAGCACACTAAATGGAGATGGACCAGTCACTTATCTTCACACTATACTGTAAACTACTTAAGCAGAGGGACACTGTCTTCCATCTTTCTGGCCCTGCAACTTTATTATGTCTATAAATGGAAGTGATGGATAAATGTCTGTTAATAACTTATAGTAATTTTGAGATACCCCAAGAATGCATTTAACTCTCTCCTATCATCCGTGAAACCCCTCTGAGATAAAACAGGGATTTGGATGGTTTGTAGTACAAGATGTAGTTATGGGATAAAATCATGAAATAACCATGTTCTTCCTGTTTCGCTATAATAAATTCCGATGTCATCTACCATTTTTTATTACTATGGCTCTCCCTTAAAATGCTATCTATAAAGTTAATACTCATTTGTACTTTGTTGTGTACATTTTGTTTAAATCTCTTCAGAGAAGGAATAAAAGCTATCTGAAGCCCGATTTTACATTTCACACATCCATGTAATTATGTTTCTAATTAACACATGTTTCTTTTGTTCCAACATAAAATGTCTTTGATGAATCTATGGCTAAGTGATGTTACCAAATGTACGTGAGGATTTATTTGGAATTTCAATAATCTACTTGGTTCACATTTTCCCATGTTTAAATTATGACCAACATGGTTTTCAGTATTGGCATTTATTAAAATGAGTTGGTGGCTAAGAAGCAAAATCAGATTAGATAAATAACACCAAGAGGAAACAGATGATTATTCATAAATTAAATTATATATGTAGAATACCATTGAGCTTATCATTCTCCCACATCTGAATCATGAGGAGGGCTCGGAGGGACTTCTTCTTTCATTTCAATAAAACTTATCCACACCTGACATAGATTCCTTCTGAAGACCAGAAATTAATTTCAGAGGAAAGTGAATGAATGATGACAACATAAATTTTTAGTTTCTCCACAAGAAATTCCAATAGGGCTCAATGCCTTAAGCTAAATTTAGGAATCCAGGACTAAAGGGTAGCATATTAAGAATTAGAGCGTATGGGTAGTGCCTTTGGCTCGAAGGAGTAGGGTGCCAGCTCCATATGCCAGAGGCGGTGGGTTCAAACCCGGCCCTGGAAAAAAAAAAAATGCAAAAAAAAAAAAAAAAAAAGAAGAAGAATTAGAGCCTAGAAGGCAAAGTGTGTGTGTTTCTGTGTGTCATTCTCAGTAGCCTAAAAGGATGTAATATTTTTTATTTTACTTTGCACATGCATAATACTGCATATATAAGAATTCTTTTTGCACTCTAGGAGGCCGAAGTGGGTAGATTGCTTGAGCTCAGGAGTTTGAGACCAGCCTGGGCAAGAGCAAGAACCATTTCTAAAAAGATAGCCGGGTGTTGTGGTGGGTACCTAGGGTCCCAACTGCTCTGGAGGCTGAGGCAAGAGGATTGCTTAAGCCCAAGAGTTTGAAGTTGCTGTAAGCTATGACGCCATGGCACCTTATCCAGGGTGACGGAGTGAGACTTTGTCTCAAAATTTAAAAAATAAATAATACAAATAATTCTTTCCTAACAAATGAGAATTGAATTTATAAGGACCTGGACTAAGTCTCACATTCCCTTGAATTCATTAGTGCTGCTTGATGCATAACATTCATTAAAATCATAGCGTTAGTGAATTAATTATTATTGCTCACTGAAACAGCATTGGTCAGGAAAATGGTTGTATTCTTAGACTCAGAAGTTGTTTCCCCAAATCATAAGCCACATTTGTTTCTCTTGCTGAAAGAAGTGTCAAAGGCTGGAGATTGAACCACATGAGCCTCAACTGTTGTGATTTGGCCATGACCCTCAGCATTGATCCAGCCCAGGATCCTTAGAAGCATTGCTGATTTGCAGTGTCAGAGGATAAAGGTCATTTAAAGTATCCTCAATAGAGTGTGGAAAGGATTGACTACCTTAAAGATCTAGGTTTTGATTTCCACAGTCAAGAAATGATTGCCGGTGCTACTTTCCAGGAAAACCATAAAGTTAAAAAGAGGGAGAGAGAGGGTGGTAAAATCTAAATATTTTAAAAATATTTATAAGCTATACGATGGCATGTTGGCAAGGCCGACTTTTCTTTTAGTGGGAGCTGTTCTGTAGCTTTCCAACTTGGCTCCATAATGATACATTCTCGGGATAAACGTGTAGTTTGGGAATGTCTGGGTTGATAGATCCCATATCGCCATTTACCCTTACTTCCATGTCTGCAGAGCAATCTACAATGCACAGGGATACCCGCCACAGCAACAAAAATTTCAGGTGCTACAACCAAAATGAAAAAGTCCCTTAGCGTTGGGTAAAAACCAGCAGCAGCCTGGCACGTGTCTAGAATAGCTCCGACAGTCACCAGAAGACAAGACGGGGGATGTTGTGAGCCACAGGAGCCAATGATGTGCAAAGAATTTGAGAGATGGAAGTAAATGCCAGGAAAAATACAAGCTCAGAATACTACTTTATACTTTATGGAGTAATAAAATCTCTATTCTTGAAAGTTCAAAACCCTTGACAGACATTTCATTAATCCTCCCTCTCTCCTTTGAGGCACACAGGTGGCAAGTGTAATTATTGTCATTTTTATGAATGGGGGAAAAAATGAGGCATGGAAGGTTAAATAACACATTCCAAATTATATAAAATCACATGCACAGAAGACTGTCCTCACCCGCTCCCTGATGCTTCCTGAAATGCCTTATAACCTTTTTCACTATCTTGGTCTTATATCACGCTTTTCCTAACAGCTACTGCCTTAAAAGACCTTTTCTGCTTACAAGATAAGCTGTTTATAAAATTCAGACTAAAAGGGAGGTTAATAAAAAACAGGGTCGTGGGTTATGTTTCAAACAACGAAATCATTCTTTCAATGCTACTGATCTAACCTCATATATCAAATTTATTATATTTTTAATAGAACTTACAGTTGATTTTCTCAGTGGCATTCCTTCACCTAAGAGCTTCTTTAAATCCATACCGCTCAGACACATCCTTTGATTCTAAAATCTATATGTTAAAAGGAACTCTTCACAACCCTGCCAGGCATCTCAGAAAAGATGAGTCATATGATTGCTGGTAAAGCCCAAGAAAGGAGAATGAACTCCCCTTCATCTCCACAGCTGGCAGGCAACCACCCAGTGGCGATGTTGGCACCACACACTGGCACTCCACCTCTGTGTCCTGAAAAGACATCTTTGCTTGGCGGCTTTTCCAGTTGAAACATAAGAAAAATAAATGGTAATAGCAACCAAATGGAAAAAAGCTGGAAATTAGTAGAGAAGGGGAAAATTTTAACTTCTAAGAAGATATTAGAAAGTGGAAACTTTACAGAAACTCTTTTGCCAAAGAAGTTGTCCAAAAATCAACCAAATTTATTATAGAATAATAGGAACCCAAATTGTGTATGAATCAGTGATGATGTAAAACTGGACCCTGGAAGCATGACTAAAGTTCTTTTTTTTTTTTTTTTTCACCTTCAAAGTGAAGCCTCAGGATGAGGCATCCCACTGCACTTGATTATGTAATGCCATGTTGACTTGGTATATGACCTCAGAAGTGAATCTAATATGGTTTGATTTGTTATGAGACTAAAGAGACTAAAATGAAACATACCACTTACTTTCATGACTCTGTCTCACAAGCACATGGTGCAATAAATTACCAGTTTGAGTATGGGAAGAGTGTTGATTTAAATCTGAAAGATACCTTTGAAAAGATAATTTTTATCTACCACATGCAGTTTACTTAGGGAAGGAATATTGTAGAGCCAAAAATCTCTGACCCTTTTACTGCTAAAATATCAGAATTGAAAACTGAATACTTGGTTCCTTCAGGAGGATAATTTAATGGAGTTTATACTACGTAGGAATATGGAGTGCTTTTTTCTCATCTGCCTTTATAAATGTACAAAATGGAAACCATTAGACAAAAAAAAAAATGGTTTAGCTTTATCCCAAGGGTTACTAATTGCTCTCATATCAATGAATCAACATATTTGTGTGTATAAATACCACTTTTCCCTGTGTCTTTTGATATACTCAAATAAATACGGATATCTAAAGCCAGACTTTGAAGCTGGTCTTAGGCTATTAAAATGACTGTCAAATATAATACTGATTTATTAATAATTCCCAGATGGTAAAAATAAAATCTTTTCCAGACCGTTAACATCTTTCAACTATTGCTGTTAATTGTGGTGTTGAAATAATTTTCTTGATCGTTCTTACCTAATTCCTGTGTATGAGATTGTACTTACTTATTTTACTGCTTAAGAATTCACTTTGCTTTGGAGTTCATTTTTTTCTCCATGAAAATACATAATTCCTGTGGGAGGGAAATGCTGTACTTATATGCAATACAGCTGTGAAACAAATGGAATACTTTATGCACTATTGTAAAGAGGCCCTCTAAATTCTAATTTCCTGGGATGATAGTGAATAATCCCTTTTGTATGCTTAATAGCCTTCCTTAATACTTTCTTTTTTCCTAACAAAAATGTCTGTCCGTATTGCACATGTTCTGAAACACTTAGCATATTACCAGTTCCCACTACATGATTCACAGCAGAAGTGATGTTTGGAGTGTTTATGTCACCACTACAAATACTACTATGATTTGTAATAGAAAGGTTTACTTCACGAATGACACATCTTAGAAATTTAACTTATAGATGATTGACAGACAGCAATGCTGAACCATTTTTACCTCAACCTCAACATTGGGAAGGTAGCATTTTTATTTTTCTTCTGTGCCTCTTCTCTTTCTGACATTCTTAAATATACAGTCTTAGAGGTCATTCCTTCTGGGGCTTGCCATTAGTATTTCTCTATATAAAAGATACCAGGTCTTAAAAGAAATCTCTCCATCATAAAATTTGTCAGAGATTATATTGAATTTCTTAACATAGTCTCCCGAGTCCCGCCCTTACTAACTAACTCCATGTTCACTTTGTACATTAATTGTCAAGATGAACTTCTATCCATAAATAAATGATCCAAAGGAAAAATGGGAGATGCCTTTTATTTTAACCATATTTTATTGGAAAAAGATTCCCATAAAACTTCGTTTAAAAGAATTCTAGGTTATGTAGAAGATCTGTGGAAAAGGCACCGTAAGTCAAGGAAAGGAAAGGGCCAACGATTCGCCTATCTAATCAAGCCGTATCTTTATTTCTTGGTAAAGAAAACTTCCCAGATATCTAGTCTCATTGGAATCTGGATATCAAAATACATTGAATTGCAACCAAATTCAAGTTGCCAAGATAAAATGAGTCTCACATCAACATGTCTATTGAACAGCCAGAATCAAGTATATATTTACAAGGTAAACATTTTAGCTGCAGGTGAGTCATAGGAAAATAAATTGACCATCTACTCTATATAAAGAAGTAGTAGGATGAAATTTGGTTTCATTTTCTAACCTTTAAATTTCCAGGAACATACATATTTCTTGTACTGAATAATGAATGTGGAAAATCAGTATAGAAGGTAATTGTTTACTTATTCATTTTTGTTTCAGAATGTTACAGGGGTACAGATGTTTTGGCTACATGCGTCAGTTTTGTACAGTTTGCATCAAGGTTATAACTGTGCCCATCCTGGAGACAGTGTACATTGTACCTGTTAGCGTGAATTCACTCATCCCCTCCTCTGCTCTCCCACCTGTTTAATTTCCATTGAATTTTACTCCTATATGTACACATGCATATTGATCTCTTAGTTCCAATTTAAAAGTGAACTAACAAAAATGCCAGAAATAATCTGATTTGGGGGGAAATAAAACCTAAAACATATCAACTTTGATGTTCAAAGTATATTAAACATAAATAACCCAGTATCTGTTTTGGGATGTACTTCATGACATCACAGGGTGATCTAATCATGTTTCTGAACACTGTTTATAAAATATGGTTCCGAAACTAGACAGAGGCAGTATGTGTGGTCATTTAGTTCTGGAAGCATATATCCTGTTGGTGTCCTCATACGATTATTTTTATCTGCTCTGAACCACAGCTTCTTCATATATAAAATGGGGATGATAATTTACCTCTTGTTCTGACAGTACCATGTGGCACAAAGCAACCACTTCAGAAGTGTTAGTCATTATCATTGTTCTGTGTCAAAGTACAGACAATGAACTTGAACTGTTTTTGATAACTGAAAGACAAAAATATTGATGTGTGTGTGTGTGTGCATGTGTTAGTTTTAGTAGTGTATGTAACCAAATGTGTTCATTTTGACAAATCCACATTTTTGTCCACTTTCTTCTGTTTTTTTATGACTGAAAATATTATGTCCTCCATACACCAAGTATAGATATTTATGATAATTGAACTGTTCAAGATAGTTTACTGTTTATTTGGGTCTATCATATCTTCATTTGTATGCTCTAAGGAAAATGAACATTTATTAAATAGAGCCATGCCTCTAGTGTAAACTCTCCGCCATTAAGAAACAATTGAGCCAGCAGTTGTGAGATGACACCCACTAATTTTTATAATGAAATTATGTTAAAAGATGTAAAATTGATCTCTCTTCTTAAATTCCAAAGGACATGGTATTTTCATACGTCCTTGAGTGAGATACTATTTTATACATTCTACTTCAAGAAGGGAAAATTTTTATTTTAAATTTTGTGTTTGAGCAGTGCATATATAAGCTGAGTGGAAATTTTTGCCTTGCTTGGACGTTTTGCTGAAGGGTCCTGAGAATGAGAATAGAATAAGGTCCTGTATGCTTAATGCGGAACAGATTTTGATATAAAAACAGAAGTCTATATTTGGATATCTTTGATCTAAGACTACTAAAAGGAATGAAAATTGTTGTTACAGGCAACTGTCTGTTACAGATAGGCAAGTTAGAACTTAAAACATAATCATTGACAGAATATCCAAATTAATTTCTAAAAAGAAATACATTATGTAAGTGTGAAAATATTTGCCTTTTTTTCTTTTGCCAGTGTCTTTTCTCATATCTGTCAGCACTAAAAGCCCTAACATGCTAAAAAAGTTTGTTTTGTCAGTCTCCAATCCCACAGAAAAGAACGCGAGGGACCCTATGGGTACTACATTTATAAACTTAGATATGTAGTTTTGATAAGCATTCAAGCGTTTTGTTGATTAACCACATCAAATGAAAGCTGTGAACTTCTATAATCACTAATGAGTCCAAGAAACTTGGATGAGATCATTGTATGCAAATCTTCAAGGGTTTAGAACTTAAGACAGGACCTTTAAAGGGTAGAAGTCAAACCCCGTCTTGGTCCTCCCGTTAGTTTTGTGTAATTATCAAACAGGCCCTGGGAATCTGTCCAGCAGCTATCCAAAAAGAGAAACATATGCATTTCACTTGCAGTTAGCCTTATAGCTACCTTGGAATAGAGGAAAGTCAGCAGGTTTGTGTTTATGTAAAATGCTTTAGACTTTAACTCTGAATCAGTCCGATGACTTTGGCGTTGAAAGCTGAAACTTCTAAGAGCACTTTACTTCCAAGTGCTGGTTCTGGAAATGGCAGAGGAAATTAGCTCCCAGAAGTACTTTTCTTGGCCTCTGTATTTATGGGAGTGGGAACCAAACATAGCTAAGGGGTGGGAAATGTAGCTTTACTAGTCGTAAGGCTGGAACTCAGCTGCGAACAATTCAGAGTCTTTCAAACCAAAGGCACTCAGAACCCCACAATTGCCAGCAGCAGGGATCTTGTAAATGTGCACTGGTCACGTCTGCCCCAAGTACATGCCTTTATGATAAAATAATTTGAATCTTTGTGGAAATAATAATGATCACAATTGCAAGATTCTAATTTCTACTTTATATGTTTCGTGGATAGAAAATAAAGGTGGATCCCTTTGCCTTTTAATATTATAAGCCTTTTGATATAAAATGGCTATGAATGCGAAGCAATCTTGCCCTCCCCATGTGCAGTAATATCTGTGCAACAGGTCTCAGAATCGTTATCCTTGCTTTGTGTTTAAAGCCAGTTATTCATATTATTCAAACATAATTTTTTAGAATAAACCAATGCATTTGAATTGCTGATAAATTACTTTATAAAATATATTTTAAAATTTTTTGGACACAAATTAAGAAATTAGTACTTACCAACTAAAGGAGTGTGACGTACATCAATGAAGTGGTTGGTAAACTTCAAACATTGATGAAGAATTAGAGAAATAGAAGACTAGAACGTGACTAAGACAGATCCATAATTTCATGACTTAATCTGAGTCTAAAAGAACTACCTAAAGAAGGCAATGATTTGGGTATAGCACAGACTTCTTTTAACCCAGCAGTTTTGAAAAATCCTGCTTTACTTTAAATAAAGCAGAACCCAGTTTAAATAACATGTACTCTTCAAGTTTTAAAAGAAATCCCATGCTCTCTTTCTTAATAATCCCCACTTCTGAGCATGTACTCTGCCTATTAGGACATGAGATTTCTCTTCAAAATATCTGAAAGACATAAATGTTTCAGAACTTTTTCAGCAGAAATAAATCCCTGTCATAAAAACATCATGAGCTCAGCCAAGCCAGGATCAATAGCAGTTGCCTGGGAGCAGATAGATTAATCAAAACCACAAATTTTTCCTCCCATACCTCTAGGAGTGAGTACCTTCCATTTCTGTAGAATATAAACAACTTCCCTGTAATATGGAGGTATCCAAATAGAATACTCTTAATATTTTAAAAATGATCAACTTTCTTCCCTTCACTGAGATACCCTTTTGTTGTTGTTGTTGCCTATAGGCTTAAATATTATCTTAATTCACCCATTACACTTTCTCTTCCATTCTTCAACTAAATTATTTAGCAAATGCATTCATCTGAGCCTTTGTGCACTAATGCTTTTCTGATGGGCATCCCCTCCACTGATGCCTTTTTTAAAAGCTGCATTTTGAGTCTGTCTTGTAGACAGCTCCTGATATAACCAGATGCAGGTAGGGCTGGAGACAGCGGGAGAGATTCACTGTGTATGTGGAAAAGAACCAGCTTCAGAATTAACCCTACACTTTCCCTGCCACTACGTTTAATACTTCAGTGACACGTGATGGTGACAGTGCTGTTGATCTACCTCTTCTTTTCATTCTGTAATTCTAGTGCCTTCCATTTGATTAGCTGGACACAACGTTGCTCAGGATGAAACAAACTCTGTGGTAGGCTGGAGAACACGGGAACTAGCTGTATTTGGCTCTTCTAGTCTCACAGATTATCATCTTGAAGGGCCATTATCTATTTACAGCCATTGCCAGGGTTCTAGATGCAGACACTAATGTTTAAGATATAAACAGTTATCAAATAGAACTGGCTACTGAGGTCAAGTTTCTATTGCTAGGATTCTAGTAGGTAGTATATTCTTTTCCACATGCACCCAGCAGGCCAATCATAAAGATATTTATATAATTGCTTTTATTTGAACCATCATAAGAATATATTTTAGGAGCCTTGTAATCAGAGATCTACAGATCATGCCACCAACTGAAACCCACAAACTGTAGTCTCCCTGGATTGTGCACCTGACATTTTTATCTCGGCTGCTTGAAGCTGAAGACATGTTTTATTTATCTCAACCTTCTCTTGTTTTTTCCATCTATTCACTTAATTTTCATCCCGAGGTCATTTAAAATCCATTCTACCTACAAATTGCTTAATATACTCTGTTATTTTAAAATGTCTGTGTTAGCCCTCCTTATTCTACCCACCGGTGCCCTGAAATCTTCCTTTTCGGGCTCACTCTCAGGTGATTGGAAAGTTACTCTTTCCAATAACTTCAGTCTAACATTTTCTAGCTCACGTGGCTCACGTGCCTATAATCAGTGTCATCTTGAGACTCACATTGTTAAGTCTCTGGCTGCCCAGGTTCTGGACCCCAGTGGACATAGATTGTTTTGTAGACATGTAATAATGACATCACCTTAGAAGCTTCTCTCTAGGAAATCTAAGAAATCACTTATCCTCCTGGACATCCAAGAGTGAGGGCACTTTTGCCAGTACAATAACCTAAGCTTGTTTGGACATATAGTGTGCGAGTTCTTGGTACGTATTTCACAGACAGACCACCCAGAACTGTTAGCACAGAACATCTTCCTTCCGCTTTGAAAATCATGTATTTTCTTTTCTTCTGGGGATGGAATTATAACTGTTGTTTTTTCCTTTCAGTGCATTTTTTGAGTACACCTCTTAACTCCCCCATGTCTTGGTTTTACAAATACCTCTTTGCTTGCTGTAATTATCACTTCCTACCTATTCAAAATAATCCTACTCAAAGGTTTTTGGTATCTTTTTAGCCTTGATTTGGTCTTTGTTTTTCCCAGTTTAAGGTGCACTTGTTTGCCTGTTAAGCACTATTTATATATGCGCTCCAGTAGAATTGAGTTGTTGACAGTATTCCAGCAAGTTTGATAAACTGGTTGCATTCCAGGGCTTTGTTGTGGGTGGTCCTGTCTTGTCACTGGGTGTTGAACATGAGATCCGGATTATATTTGAAAACTCAAAAAGCAGTGAATGGTATCCACAACAGATCTAAATCTCAAGCACTGTCTTGCAGAACATAAGTTTGATGGTTAATTAATACTTGCTGTTATCCAGTTCCCTACATGCTGGCTGTTAGTCTGTGGTTTTCAAAGTTGTGCTCATTTAATTCACGTTCTTCTAATACTTTGGTGTCTATCACTTTTAGAATATTTTGTGTGACTGTAGCTATTGGTTTAAGATGCTTACCATATAAAATGTTGCCTCTAAAGTAATACTGGTACCCAGTGTTTTTACCATAAAGAGAAGAGAGGAGCGGAAAAGATACAAAGTCTACAACCTGTTGCATATGGTTTCCTATTTTCCTACTGGGCATAGGAATTGGCATATGAAGTTTTCCGGTCTTGAGTTGGTATGTAAAACTTTAGGGATACTTACCTACAGAAAAGAAAGTGCTGCAAGAGGCTCGGTGCCTGTGGCTCAATGGGCTAAGGCGCCAGCCACGTACACCTGAGCTGGCGGGTTCAAATCCAGCCTGGGCCCGCCAAACAACAATGATGGCTGCAATCAAAAAATGGCCGGGCGTTGTGGCGGGCGCCTGTAGTCCCAGCTACTTGGGAGGTGGAGGCAGGAGACTCGCTGGAGCCCAGGAATTGGAGGTTGCTGTGAGCTGTGATGCCATCGCACTCTCTCCTGGGTGACAGAAAAGAGAGAGAGAGAGAGAGAGAGAGAGAAAGGAAGAAAGGAAGGAAGGAAAGGAAGGAAAGGAAGGAAAAGAAAGGAAAGAAAGGAAGTGCTGCAAGAGCCTGAAGTTTATGATAGGCACATACTTCTGGGTACATTGTGTTAGCTTATCATGATGGCTATAAAATAACGGAAACACA
>CAUYRH010133721.1:0-34347 GCA_963574655.1 Perodicticus potto
TGTCTTCATATAGTGATTAAAAGGCCATGAAGGCTATGTTAAATAGTTCAATGAAAATATTTCAGATTGTATATAAAGTCAGCACATTGTGCCCCATGATTGCACCAATGTACACAATTGTGATTTAATAAAAATTAAAAAAAAATAAAATAAAATATTTTGAAATGAATAAAAAGAAAAGAAAAATAAATAAATAAATAAATAAAACAAACAAACACCTGTCCTCTTCCCTAAAATACCTTGAACCTCAAACCAATACCCATGACAGAGAAACTTCTTTGTACCCCCAGCAAGACAATATGAATGAATGGGTATGAGGGTGTGACTCCCAAGCCACAAACTGAAGTTCAAACAAACCACGGCTCTTTCTTCTTCTTTATAAATCGTTTTAATTTTATTCTTGCGTCTTATTCTCCCAGCCTGGAAGTACTTAAATCTCCATCATGTCACTAGTTTCTGTTTTGTCTAAATTATTCCACAAGTCTTTGTCTCACACCACATTAGCGAGGGAGTCCTGCTTGTCACTGAAATGTCCTTCATCCTTTCCCAAGGACTGTTCGCATTTGCTGGTGTTCTACTATGTGCAGGACACAACTACAACCTAAACTTTACCTTACAAATGCAAACAATGGAACCTAATTGTAGGTACCCTCATGTTAATCAAAAAGAAAATAAAAAGAAATGCAAATGAAGAAAACAAGGAGGAAGAGGAGGAGGAGGAAAAGACTCCGTGAAGTGAATTATAGCCCTGTCCCATAATATTTTCGGTGGTCCCACCAGAAAGCAGATCTTAGCAGTGAAACACAGATCTCTCTGTATTTTCCCTCCAAGCCAGGGGAAACTACATTGGTCTGGAAAAGAAGCTCAATGCAATCATTCACTTTTTCGTTCCTTCATACATTCAGCCTCTACCCAGGGATATTTTTATTCTTCCTCTCATTTAGGCAAACCTAAATTCTTCTGAGAATATAAACTTTAGAAAATCAAAGCTATTAAAAGTTTCAGATATGATTTCAGTCCTTCCGCATAACTGAAAAAGTTAATAAAGAATGTGACCTACCTATGTAGAAAAGAAATTTGGAGAATAAATTAAAATACAAATTAATATCTCAAATGGGGTGTATCCAGAAAAAAAATTAATAAAGGTGAGTCTCTTCTTCTCTCTCTGTCTCCAAAAAAGAGTTCTGATACTCACTATTAAAAGAATTTCATTTTCATTGGTACCATTTTAAGTTCTGCAAAATTATTTACTATAATCTCCTAGCAACACCATTTACTCATAACTGCAACATGGCACTTATTATTTCAGCCATATAGATCCCACCCCTAAACAACAAGGTCATTGAAAGTAAAGATCATATTATTTAATCTTTAAATTATAAATATAATCTTTCAGCCTTTTCCATGAAAATATATAAGAGTAATTTAGTAGAGTGAATGGATGATGGATGAGTTAAATTTAGAGTCTTAATACATAGCAAGAGTCATGGACATACATGTACATACACCACATAATTATTCAAAGTCTGTGACATACCCACTGCCTAGTGGGTTCATTTCTTTCTTCTGTACTTACTACCTTGAATTAAACATGAAATGTGCATTCAGTACTACCAGTGATAACTATTCAAAGTTTAATAGGTACAATAGGTAGGCTGCTTCTAGGCATTAGGAATGCACTAAGATTTGCTTATAATATTTGGGGAAAAAATTGCTATTTATCTCAGTTTTAGCCTTTACCTTTAAAAGCTTAAATGGAAAATCAGATTAAAACATCAAAACTTGTGCAAGAGAACGATTGTCTTATCTTCCATTTAGTGTTGCTGTAAAAGGAATACCTTAGGCCAGGTAATTTACAAAAAAAAGAGATTTTTGGCACAGGTTGGAAGTGCCAATGGAATAATCCTCCTGGATTGAGCATTAACAGAGGGATAACAGCCCTTTGTTAATGCTCAATGTTTGGGAGGATTAGTACCCTAGCTTCCTGGGTTCTCGGATGAGAAAACTTTGACGTAGATTGTACAATAGTCTTCCAGAGTTTGCTCAGCAGAGATGAGCTTCGGTTTTATGTAGAAGTGATCAGACTCTTCCTTATCTCACTTACTGATTTTTCTGCCCCTAGAATCCTGGGCCCACTTCCCAAAATGATTTCTTTGGATTTAAATTCTAGTCTCAGTGTGCTCAAGAGGGACAGAGCCTGTGACATAGCACCAGCCTATCTCCAACCTTCCTCAAAAATAGATATAATCCCTTTTCCTCTTTAATTATTGGCAACTAGATGAGCATTTTGTAGACTTATTTTTAATTATTAGTACAGTACACAGATTTTCTTGCTTGTTATTTTTTTCACATGCATCCTTATTTGAATTGTGTCAGTCCATTCTTCCTTTTCGCTGAATAATTTGTTTATTCTTATTGATTTGAAAGATTACATTATATTAAAATAATAAATTCTTTGATTATGGTACATAATTCAAAGTGTTTTCTAGTATGTGCTTGAAATATGCACATTCACATATTATGCTTTTCTTATTTCATGTGGTCAAACCAGTCAAATATTTAATAATTGCTGGCTTTTGTTTTCCACCTTGTGGAAAGAACTTGTGACTCATAATTTTATAGGAAAAGAAAAGTAATAATGGTATGGTAAATGACAACTATAAATGGCACTTATTTGATCATAATGGCATTAATCAAAAGACTGGATTTCAGCCTAATCAAATTTTTCATAGGACTGTATTTATAGAGTCATGGGATGGAATAAATAGGAACATGTGGGGTAAAGGAGTAGAAAAACAAGCAAAATTCTTATTTCCCTAATAGGAACTTAAAATGAATGAATAAAGAAAAATTATTATATTCCATAGAGATGTGGAGCAAAATGTTAAATAATCAGCAAATTCAAGTAATGTAGGTAGTCTCTGCTATATCATTTAGGTTATTAACAGATCTTATATAATTATTAACCTTTTTAAACACTATCTGCACCTAATTCAGATTAAAATAAAACTACCAAAACAAAGAAAGAACTTTTGGGTTATGTATATTAAATGCATACTTACAGTGTTTTGTTGATTTATTTGCAAATAACTAAAATTTTATGCATTTTGGGGGATAATTATATCTCCATTTTACATAATAGTTTATGTCTAGAAATGATAAAGATTGGTGATTCTACACTTTGTTTAAAGGAAATGATCCTATTTTTCCTTAACAAACATAATAAAATAGTTTTAGCCCTATTTCACTAATGACTTTTTTCAGGACTTGTTTTAAATATGTATTATCAAATGTCATTTTGGCATAAAAATTTGATCATGTAGTTTGTAACTTTTTCAGTTAAGCTGGTAATATGATAAATCACAATACTTTATTCACTAATATTAAGGCATCCTATAATTCTCGGGATGGTAAAAGTGGGATCAGGTGCAGCTTAATTTATTATTTTGCTATAATGTATTATTAAATATTTGCTTTATAATTAAAATCTTCATTACTATTCTATATTCTTTGATATCAAAGTTACATTTTAAAAGCAAATGAAAAGTTGTCCTTCCTTTTCCATGCTCTCGAATTATTTAAACAACAGCACTATTAGTTGTTAAAATATGTAAAAACAATACGGATATTTGCAGGTTACATTTCCAACAAAGGTCTGATAACCAGAATCCACAGAAAACTCAAGCATGTTAATAAGAAAAGAACAAGTAATCCCATTTTACTAAGGGCAAGAGATGTGAACAGAAGCTTCTCTGAAGAAGACAGGTGCATGGTCTGCAGACATGAAAAAATGCTCATCATCTTTAATCATCGGAGAAATGCAAATCAAAACCACTTTGAGATACCATCTAACTCCAGTAAGAGTAGCTCACATAATAAAATCCCAAAACTACAGATGTTGGTGTGGATATGGAGAAAAGGGAACACTTCTCCACTGTTGGTGGGAATGCAAACTAATACATTCCCTTTGGAAAGAAATTTGGAGAACACTCAGGGATCTAAAAATTAACCTGACATTGGATCCTGCAATTCCTCTACTGGGAGTGTATCCAAAAAACCAAAAATCACTTTGCAAAAAAGATATTTGCACCAGATTATTCATTGCAGCTCAATTCATAATAGCCAAGTCATGGAAGAAGCCCAAGTGCCCATCGACCCATGAATTGATTAATAAATTGTGGTATATGTATACCATGGAATACTATGCAGTCTTAAAAAAGAGGAAGACGTTACCTCTTTTATGTTTACATAGAGGGACCTGGAACATATTCTCCTGAGAAAAGTATCTCAAGAATGGAGGAAAAAGTATCCAATGTACTCAGTACTTCTGTGAAACCAACTTATATTTACTCACACTTTCTTATAACAGATAGAACTATAGCCCAGGACGAGGAGAGAAATGAGTGGGAAGGGAAGGGAGGGGAGGGGTTTGATAGAGGGAGGGTAAACAGTGGGACCACACCTATGGAACATATTGCAAGAGTACAAGTCAAATCTGTCAAGTATCTTAACACAATAATCAAGTAAATGAGGTGAAAGCCATGTTGACTGGTTTGATGTAAGCACATCAAATTATATTTTAAAAAATTGACACATTGTACCCCACATATCCACAAATGTATTCATCATCTATGTGTATATGACCTTAAAAAAAATTTTGTAATTAAAAAAATCAATCTGAATCCAGAATATGTAATTTATTTCACCTTTTTGTTGTTATTTGAATGGTGATTCATAAAGTCTAGTGATCAATTTTCAAACATATTTTTTTGAAAGTCATCCCATTCAATTCATCCAGATTTTTATTGCTGGTAGCATATTATTATAAAAGCCACTTTATTATAATTATTTTTATTCCTCTGTTTTCTGTGATTGGTAATTGTTTTATTCCTGATTATGAGTATATGTGTTTCCTTTGATTTCACTGATTTATCTGAGGAGTAGTTTACCTCTTTGATTGTATTTGGAGATTCAGTTCTTTACTTCACGGTTTTTCTGCTTTCTTCCTTTTTTAAAAAATTTCTGTCAGAGGTGTGTCAAAGTCCTGAGCTATTATGGTGCTATGTAATATTCCCATATTTCTCAGACCAATCAAGGTCTGACTCACATATCTGTGAGCATTTAAGTTGGGTGCATAAATATGTAGAATTTAAATGTTCTCTTATGGTATTTTTCCCTTGACCAGTAAGATGTGACCATCTTTATCTTTTGTATGTTTAGTTGCTTTAATTCCACCCCACTGTGAAAAAAAGATTGCAACCCCTCCTTTTTTCTGATTTCCATTTGTCCAAAATACTGTTTTCCATCCCTTAACCCTGAGTCTTGTTTGGCTCTTCCAGGTTAAGTGCATTTTCTGGAGGCCATTGTAAAAGCTAAGTTTTAGTTTCCATTCCTTTGGATGATATTCTTTCCCTTTAGAGATCTCTATAATTTGTATGTTTGAATGCATCATGAAGTTCTATAATTCTAGGTGTGATTATTCTTCTTTCTCTCTCTTCTTTTCTATCTCTTTAACTACCTGGGTTAGCTCATTAACTTTATCTTCTAGCTCTAAAAGTCTTTCTTCATAGTCTTTCTGCATAGTCTAATCTGTTATTGATACTTTCCAACACATCTTTAAATTCCCTTGATTTCTTCATTTTTTAAAGCTCCACCGTAGTCTCTATATTCTTCATGTCTTTCATTAATTTTTGGTTCTGTTTTTCCACTTTCTCATCAATTTCCTTTATTGCCTTTATCACCCATATTTTAAATTTCCTTTGTGTCAACTTCCTGAATTCTTTTAGGTGAGTCCTCTGCAGTAACTGCCTCATGGTCCCTTAGGGGAGTTGTTCTCTTTTACTTTTTCATGGTGCCAGAATTTTTCTGTTCATTTCTCCTCCTGTGTGTTTTCTTCCTGCTTACCTCCTTGCCTTAATTTTTCCTTCTTACTGCTCCCTTCACTTTAAATAACCTTATCTCAGCATTTAGGTGTAGAGGTGGCCTCTTGGTATAAGACCAAAAGGAACAGAAGGATAAGAGTGAACAGGGAGGAAGTAGAGGAAAAGAAAGAAGAAAAGACAAAGGAAAAAAATAATAAAATAAAAGGAAGGAAATGAAAGAGAAGATTGAAGAACAGGAGAGTAGGAGGACAGAAAGAGAGAATGAGAGTGACAGGAGAAATGATATTGTTTGGCACAGTGCTATGACAACATCTATTACTTATGGATTTGTGGGGGGCTGGGATGGGCAGGTCATTTGGTAACAGGAGTTTCTTACCAGCCTGAGCAAAGCAAAACCCTACCTCTGCTAAATATAGGAAGAGGAAAAAAAGAGAAAAAATCAAAACAAGAGAGAAAGTAACAAATAAAAAAGAAAAATTCCACAATATACACTTGCCAATACTGTCTTTGCAAGGCCAAAGGTAGAAGGACTCCTTAGACTGTGATCTCGTGACCCCCTTGAGCTAGACCATGACCTCACAGTGAGAACAATGCTGTGACACCCCATCACTCAGAGAAAGGAAAAAAAATGTAAGAATAGATAAGGAAAATTAAAAAATATAGTTGTATCAGATAAAGGAGAAAGAAAGAAAAGGGGAAAAATGAATGTAAAAACTGGGGGGAATATCTTAGCAGTTGCATGAGCAATTTATGTGGGAAAGATGAGAAAAGTAGAAAAGTCTCTACTGAAAGAGAGATAAAAGTAGAGTAGTGAAATACAGTGAGAGAATAAATGAGGCCTAAATGCCATAAGAGTAATCCTTGCTCTTGAAGAAAATAAAAATGGTAATTAAGAATATAACCAACCAAAAAATTAGCAAAAATAAAACAAACAAAAACAGCTCAAATATATTGCCAGGACACCAGCTGGCGCTATAGTTTCAGGAGATGGAGACCACACACAGAGAACAACTCTGTAGTTTCTGAGAACATGTCCTGTCATTCTGACTTAGTACCCTTTGGTGAACTCCTGTTTTTTCCACAGCATTCAGTCTTAAATGGCTCTTAAAACTCTCCAGAATCCTCAGAAGGCATGTCTCACAGAGCTCCCTGACAATTCCCCAGGGATGTGGGAGCCACTCAGCTTGCCCCAAAAGTCGAAGTCAAATCTCTGCAGGTGCGACAGAGTGAGCTGTGCTTTAGGACCCTGTGGACAGACCTTCTCACAGGCTCTTCCCACAATGGCAGCCCTGCCACCAAAGAAGCCAATGGTAAATTCACTCCACCTGGTATTCAAACCCTGTTGCTCCATACTGTTTGTGTCTGCCCATTCCTCCAACCTTTCCTCTCTATGCACAGCTTCCCCTGAAAACAAAAACTGCAGAATGGCTGCTTCTTGTCCCCAGACTTCTGTCGGGTGGCCAGCTGGTCCCTGTCCACTCTCAGGTATACATCTACTGAGTCAGTTCTCCACAGGTCTAGACGTCCCACTGTTTTCTGCAGTCCACCACTGCCTCAATGTGTTCCTAGAGGAACGAATCCATGTAGGACTCACACCAGATATGGTTGAGTTCTCTGTCTTTCTCTTGCCTTGCTGGGAGAGGCCAGCAGAGAGATTCTTCTAATCTTCCATCTTGCTCCACCCACAAGGTTCATTAATTGTAGTAAATGTACCACTCTTGTAGAAAATGCTCGTAGTGTAAGAGGTTATACTCATGTGGCAGCAGGTAGAATATGGGGATTCTGTAATTTCCTCTTAATTTTACTGTGAACCTAAAACTCTTCTTAAAAAATAATGTTTTTAAAAGCTCCCTGGTTATTTTTTTTCATGTAATAATAGTTAATGTCCTTATCACATATATTTTCCAGGTTTACTAATACCTCTAGGACTTTTTCATGTTTGTTTACTACATTTTGATTTCATTTTTGTCAACTGAATTATATCTTACCATTTTTGCCTTGAAGTACATGAAAGCTGTGTATGTCACAACTCCACAGGTACCCTCTCTCTGTGTGTATATATATACACATATAAAAAAGTGACTGACATCCCTGGAACTATTCCTGAAAAATCTTGAGCTCTTGCATAATAGGGGCATCTTGCTGCTGGTTTTGTGCGTGTCATCACTATTTACACAATTCTATAGAGGGCACTCTATAAACACTATATATTTTAAAATCCCTTCCATGACTTAGCAATTATGAATTGGGCTGCAATAAACATTCTGGTACAAATATATTTGTTATAATGTGATTTTTGGTCTTCTGGATATATACCTAGAAGAGGTATTGTAGGATCAAATGGCAGGTCTATTTTTAGATCCCAAAGTGTTCTCCAAACATCTTTCCAAAAGGTACGTATTAGTTTGCATTCCCACCAGCAGTGTAGAAGTGTTCCCTTTTGTCCACATCCACGCCATTGTCTCTGGTTTGGGGATTTTGTGATGTGTGCTAATCTTACTGGAGTTAGATGATATCTCCAAGTAATTTTGATTTGCATTTCTCTGATGATTAAGGATGATGAGCATTTTTTCATGTTTCTGTAGGCCGTGCGCCTGACTTCTTCAGAGAAGTTTCTCTTCAAGTCCCTTGCCCACCCTGAGATAGGATCACTTGTTCTTTTTTTGCTAATATGTTTGAGTTCTCTGTGGATTCATTGACCCACAAATGGATTAATAACTTGTGGTATATGTACACTATGGAATATTATGCAGCCTTAAAAAAAGATGGGGACTTTACCTCTTTCTTGTTTACATGGATTGAGCTGAAACATAGTCTTCTTAGCAAAGTATCTCAAGAATGGAAAAAAAGTATCCAATGCACTCAGCCCTACTATAATTGGGTTATAGGTTTCATATGAAAGCCCAGGAATATGGGGAAAGTGAAGGGGATAGGTAGGAGAGTGGAGGGGGAGTATGGGTAGAAGGAGGGTGATTGGTGGAACTACACCTACCATGCATCTTACAAGGGTACATGTGAAATTTACTAAATGTAGAATACAAATGTCTTAACTCAATAACTAAGAAAATGCTGTGAAGACTATGTCAACCTATTTGATGAAAATATTTCAAATTGTATATAAAACCAGCACATTGTGCCCCACACAATTGCATTAATGTACACAGCTATGATTTGATTAAAAAAAAAAAAAGGAAAAAAAAGCATAAAATCCCTGCTAACTATAGTAAGCCCACATTTGTGTTTTTAATTTGTATTGACCTGCTGCATAGGCCTAAATGCTGCCAGAAATTAGGACTTACGTCTTCAAATTCAAAAATTTTACCAGGATATGCTTTGAAATTGTTTTTTCTGATAAACAGTGCTTTCCTTTGAACTAATGTCTCTTTCATTACATAAAAATGTTTTCGTCATATATTTAAAATTGTGTCCATAATATTTGCTTGAATTTCTTTTGTAACCTTAGAGATGTCTGTCACCAGCTTTCCCACTTATCGTTCAACCCCTCCCTTGTTGCAATTTTATTCTCTTCTCTCTTGACTTTCATTCATCGTTTCATTTGGTAGTTTATTCCTGCATTCCATGTGATTGTTCTTGAGGCCTTGGGCCAGTTCATAGACTTGTCTGTTGTTTTTTTACTTGTTTTTGTTTGTTTTGCATAACTACACTACAGCTTGCTGGATGTAAATATATTTAAGTTGTTTAATATTTCTGTTTCTGCTTTTCTTTTCTGTCAAATCCTTTTTTCATTTTATTTTGTTGCTGTATCAATTGCTATTTCACTAATCTTACTTTTCATTAATTTCCTTGCCAGTGCAATTTGTTTGAGAATAGCACTTTCAACTGATTCTTCGAGTCAATATTTTGAGATGCTCTCTCTTTTGTGTGATATGTTGCATTCTTATATTTTGCTCTAAATTTTGTATTGCTGCCCATACATGCTATTTTTATTACTTGGTGGTTTATTTTTGATCATGGAAAGTTTTATCTCACACTAGCCAGTTTTTCAAACTATATGAGCAGAATATCATTTGGGTTTTCCCTTGGCATTTAGTTGGAGGAAATAATATCCCTGTTTTGTCATCTTTTCAACAGTAGACTCCTCAGCAGAGAGGAAGACAGGATGAAAAACTCCTAGGCTCTCTCTCTATCCTCTGCAGTCAACCCAACTTAATGCTAGGACAACTGACAGTCTGATCATTCTGTTAGTCAAGTGAAATTATTATAAGTAATGGTCCATGTGTTGCCATGTTTGAGACCTTCTTTACTGGTAAAGGTAAGTGACTATTCTCTGTGCTTCATCTTATGTAATGTTTGTTTATCAGGACTTCTTTGCATCTGCAGGTCTCTGGGTGCTTTTGCTGCAATTTGGTAAATAACATCAATCCATCTCACTAAGTTAAATGAGGCTATCTAGAGCATGGGCCTAAGTTTGGTCTTCAACCCATGGATTATGCTACTAAATTGCCTCCCGAATTCTTGGATTTATTATTTGGTTCAGAATCTGGAAGTCACTGATTGGCTTTCCTTTAAACTGTGAAACTCTTGATAATATAGATTTTCTTTGATCTTTAGTTGACTAAAAGAGATGAAAAAGGAGCTGAGGACATAGGAGGCTAAATTATAGAAGCTTATGAGAGTTCTCAGTAAAGTTTGTAAACCAAATTCAAGCACATTTATTTTGAATTAAGAATACGTTCTCTTCCATGAATGATTGTATATGGGTGAGAAGCATCTCTCAGAATTCATTTATTCTCTTACTTTTGGATCAGCCCTAACTTTAATAATTAAATGAGGAGACTGTATGACTAATAAAGAAATAATAAGGAATACTCAGGAATATGGATGTGTAATGCTTGTTAGTAACACATATGAATGGACATGGGACACTTGTCTCAAGGCAATGGATACAAAGCCCTGAGTCACTCACAAATTTGTGCTTTCAATTCAGATACAAGTTACAGATCATAATTATATAAATTACATATGTTAAGAAGGATAACAAATGTGGACTAGAAGAAAATACATACATGCTAAAAAAATAAGATAGGATGATTGGAACTGATACGATTAATTCAGATAAACTCCTTGGCAAACACAAGTTTGGCGTATGTATTTTTGGAGAGTAGCCATAACTGCTACAGGGATGAGTTAAAGCTTCTGAAAAAAGGAAAAATTCTGAGAGTAGAATAATATATTTCAACTCTTGTTTGTGAAATAATAGAGGTTAAAATACAAAGAGCTTATGTTAAGCTTATACAAATATTTGTTGAATTGATGAGCTGTTATAATCTTCTCTGTCTCCAGAGACAGAATAAAATTTTTAAATTGACTAACATAAGTTTGAATCAAAATGATAAAAATGACATATATTGAATTATTGTATATACATAATGTCTTATAAAGTGCAAAATAAAGGTCTAAAATTCAAAATTCATTGGGAGATACTTAATGTCTGATGAACTTATCTTCAAATAAGAACACATAGATGTCTAGGCAAACATATAGGAAGGAAGTGTCCAGAGAGAGGTTACTGTTGAGAGTCCCAAGTGAGGGAGAGGAGGATGATTTTATAGTCGCATTTCTGTGTTCAAAATTTTGGTAAATGAAACTTTCCAAGGAACTATGAAATATTGACATCATCAGTTATAACAAAGGCAATCCAGAGTTCTTGAGGTTTGGTTCATATCACCCTGACTCTCTCTTTGGAGAGAATAGTGGTTTAGGAGCCTTTCTGTGACTACATTCCAGTGAATCTTTTGAAAAACTAGTAGTATCTTAAGATCCATGAAAGTGTACCATATGTTTCTCATTAGCCCTTGAGTTCAAGCATCATTCTGTTATCTGTGCCTAAACTTGTTTCTATACATCGAGGACTACAGATTCCTGGACAGTCTTAATGTAGAAATATATAAATATTATTTTTAGATTTCAATATTAGTACTCCCTGAATCAGAGAATGAACTTCCAAAATTGTACTAAAAACTCTAAATCTCCCAGAAAATTACTCTATCTCTCTCTTTTTCTTGGATCAGTTGCTAAGACTGGCATGTCGAGGAATCATTTTGATTATTTTTACTTTTGAACATTTAATTTTCTTCTTTGGTTAAATCTAAATAAATACTTCTTGATTAGGAGGGACAGCTGGATATTTGAACAGTTGGTTGCAGAAGATTATGGAGCAGCTTCTCAGGAAAACATTCCTAACTAGATACACAGCCATCTGTCAAATGTTGTTTAAAAAATTCTTATGTGTAGAAAAATATATCAAATGAGCTTTTAAAGGCCCATATATTGACATTTTCAATGATAAAACCACAGGTCAGGTAATAAGAGGGTGGTGTTAAATTGCCCAGGGTATGTTTGAACAAAGAAGTTATTCTAAATCAAAATTTTGCAAAGTGGGCTCCATGAATTCTAAAATGAGGTTCCAAATAAGTGCTATTAATTAAAAATGAACTGTTTTCCTGGACATCTTTTTTTTTCTTTGTATCCATATTGTCATGTCCTTACCCACGCTACCCATGCTGGCCTGGTTCTGGAGATCTTTGATCTTTTGTACCAGTTTACTGAGTCTTCATTTTCTTTTAATTTTCTTTAAAATAAATACAGGAAGACAAATTATATGAATCCACAATAATGGTTTTGAAATAAATTATTTTGAAAACATGGCTTGTAAGCATTTAGGAAAGAAGGTGGTCATTAGATGCATCATAAGAGCTATACTTTCTTTGTTTTTTATTTTCATTTTTGTTTTGATTTTAGTGTTGCTGAACTGGTATATTAGCTCACTTCTATAAACATGATTTCTGGATTCAGCAATTTGAATGCACTTCAAAAAGTCTCACCTTATATCACTGAAATTTAGCCTGTTAAATATATGATAGATGGTAATAGGATTCAGTGCATTTCTGATTTATTAAATGGTTACATTGGAAAATTGATGACTAATAAATGGATATAAACATGGAAGGAGATATGCAATGGTAGGTTTCTTATATAATTTTTGATAATTCACTTGGTTGCACATGAGTAGATTTCTTACCAAATGATCAAATAGCTTGATGCTTAAAAGAAGATAAATAGATGGAAGTTTCACATAAAATTTAAAATGACTTGATGCTAAACCGAACTGGGTAAGATGTAACTTCATTATCTTTTAAGCATTTTCTTTTGAATTTGTAAGCCAAAAATTTATCTTTACTCCTGAAAATAGAGCTTAATAGTAACCATTGAGATTAAGCTAGACTTAAATCAACAATGAATGTCACAGCTCCTATCTCCAATGGTACCTCAGGCTGTCATCAAAATGGAACATTAAGAGTGACCAGGATATCAGTCTCCCTATCTTCTGTGTTGAGTAGACTATATTGGGAGTGTGCTCATTTGAGTGCTCACCCTGTTTAAAGAAAGCCCAACAAACTAAGACATGACCACAATGGTGAAGATCCAAACTCATTAAGGAACTGAAGATTGATTAGTGATTGTAGGTTTATTTTTTTTAATTTCAGAATAGTACATGGGTACAGACACTTTGGTTATTTAAATTTCTTTTGTGCAGTTTGATTCAAAGTTATAATTGTGTCCATCATCCAGAGAGTGTGCATTATACCTGTCAGGTATGAATTTACCCATCCCCTTCTCCTACCTACTTGATTTCTCGTGTTATTTCCATATGTATACATAAGTGTTGCTCAATTAGTTCTGATTAAGAGTGAGTACATGTGGTGTTTATTTTGTCCATTCTTACGATACCTCACTTACAAGAATGATCTTCATATCCTTCCAAATTAATATAATGATCATAGGTTTAAATATGAACTTGACGACTATTTGACAGTACCATTACCTAGTGATTTTTTTTTTCACTCAACCAAGTTTCATTGGGATCCTAAGATAAACTAGCTTCTAAGACCATCAGTGTAAAACCAACAGACTAGCTCTTTCCTAGTCATCAACACTTACACAAATAACTGTGATATAATGTATGACAAGCTTGATTAAACATACCCTTGCCTATGAGTCAACAAGAAGTCTAAATAAATGTTTTTCCTTAAGGTGAAGCATAGTGGCTAATGCCTATAATCCCATCAATTTGGGAGGCTCAGGTGGGAAGATCACTGAGGGCAGGGGTTTGAGACCAGCCTGGGCAACACAAGGAGACCACATTTCCAAAATAAAAACAAAAATAAAATAAATGTTTTTTTCCTTGAATTCTTTGTTTTTGAATTTACAGCAATGGGAACAACACTGCCATGAAAGTTTTTTCCCAAACATTTCATACATTCTAACAACTGTTTACCTCTCAAGAGAAAAGCTATTTAATTTAATTAAAATGTAGGGCGCTGGCCCCATATACCGAAGGCTGCGGGTTCAAACCCGGCCCCAGCCAAACTGCATCAAAACTCAGCTGGGTGCTGTGGTGGGCGCGTGTAGTCCCAGCTACTTGGGAGGCTGAGGCAAGAGAATCGCTTAAGCCTAAGAGCCGGAGGTTGCTGTGAGCTGTGACTGCACAGCACTCTACGGAGGGTGATAGAGTGAGACTCTGTCTCTACAAAAAAAAAATAAAAATAAAAAATAAATAAAATAAAATGTAATTCAATTCCTACTTAATAAAAGAAATTAAATATTAAGAAATAAGATTTTTTCAAAGATGACTGAGCTTCAGAGGACCACACACCATTGTAATATTTGAGAGTTTTTGCCTATCTTCTTCTTCCCCATTCCAAACCAATTTTGTGATCTTGAAGACAATATTGCTGCCATTGAGAATGCATACTTCATGTGATCTGCTCTTTACATGTTCACTCAATGTTTTATTAGTTCACCTCTTCCAAGAGTTATTCATGTTTTCATTCATTTGCACTTCCTTTATTTGTCTTTAAATTTATTCCTAACACACCCATGTTTGGGACAAAATTCTAATTCCCCTTTCCTTGTGAGCATTTATTTGTAATGAAAATACAGATTTTATATGATGTGATTTTTTTGAAGTTTATTTAAATTTTATATTTTCTTCATTTTATTAAATGCATTTAATTTTAAGCAATTATTTAATTGTTAAGTTCAAATGAATCTATGTATACAGAGCAATTGTGAATAAACACATAGCAGAGAAAAATTGATATGCACTTTATATCATCCTGTTGTAATTTGTGCTGCTGTACTATGTATTTCTTAAGTTGTTTTCTATGCAATACTGAAAATTCAGTGTTTTATTTTATTAAAAGTTATTCAATGTCATGTTCATTAACACATCTGTATTCTATTTCACAAACTACATTGATTATCCAGTAACCTATTATCTTTATCATTTCACCCTGAAATCTTTCATTGCCTCTTCCTTAGAAACTTGACCCACAAATATCAAATCATAAGACCATAGCCATGGTTCAGAAGTGCAGAAGATGAAAAGAACAGATAAGATCAATTTGGGGTGACAATGGTAGCTTTAAAAATCCAAATTGAAAACTAAGCAGAGAGCCCAGAGTTCTACAGAAGATTGCCAGAAGATATGTACTTTGGGAATATAAAACTGAGAGAAGGCATTTTTCTAAATGGGGAATAGCAACTATTACTGCTCAGATTTAGAACAGGTTTCACTGCTGTGTGACGGCTTCATTGTACATCTGTGACTTTTTCTCCCTCTGGTATCACGCATTTCTATCAGATAACTAATACTAAAGCCTCTCTAGCTTTTCAAGGTCTAGATTTTTATATGTGCATCTCTGCTTTTTCACCTATTGATATACATTCTTTTTATCCTTTACAACTTGCCTGACAAATGGAATTTTCCAAACTTTAAATCCAATTTTATATAAAAGAGAAATCTTGTTATAGGTATTGTCTTTGTGATTAATATATTTGTACCATACATATAAATTTTATATTCAGAAATGCTTTGAATGAAAACATTATCTTTAAAGAGTAAAAAATAGAGGGAAAATACAACAAATTTTTTCAAAAGTTCTTTTTTCCTAAGAATTGAATGCTATATTTATAGTCATCTTCTACAAAGCTATTGTTCTCATCATATTAATTAGCTAATATTAGAGTTATTCTCTTTAACCATACATTTATTTGCATTTGAGCCAAGTGTATACCTCGGGAAACTTTAAAGTCATTGTCAACTTTATGGTTATATTAAAGGACCCATATGCCTTTTTCTCAGCAGAATTAACTTGGTAGGAACTGTGTTTATGTTTTTATAATTTAATAAGTATAACATGAAAATATAATTATGTGATAGACAATTCTGCTGAAAGCAAAGTTGAGAGATATGTCAGAAAAGGGAAAGAATCAGAAGCTCATGGGTTTCTAGAGGCACGAAGCAGTTATCTAATTGAACCCCAAATTCAAATTCACAAATTTTTATATTTTCCTTTTATTATTCATTTTTTCTCTTTCTTATGATTCTTTAAAACCCAGGAAATGATGTATATCATCTAAGAAACATTTCGAAATTTACATTGTCCTTCATCCTGGGTTTGATTTTAAAATGTGAGGAAGGGGCAAATTGGAGAATTCCTCTTACATGTACATGTGGGATCTTTTTTGCACAAGGTTTATCTCATTATATTTCTTATTCTGAATCAGTTGTATTTGAAAATGTGGAAAGACAGAGAATGGGGACACCTACAGAACTTCTTACAAACACAGCTGTAGCATATGACAAAGTTGTTTCTCTGTGTGTCTCTGTCATAGATTCTCCTTCCTTTTCTTCATCTTTTCGAATCACAAATATTTGCCAAAGTTTCTGTCAACACCAATGTTACAGTCCTTTCTATCCCAATTCTAAACTCATCCAATTTTCCAGCTCAGGACATACATCTATAAATTAAGCTCATTAGAGAACAGAGAAAACAGCAGTTTTAAATTAGGCAACAGAGAGCTATAGTTTAAGGCTGATATTTATAGGAACATAATTAGCCAAGACTAGGCAGAAACTACAAATCTCCAATCCCTTGGTAACCACCATATACTTATTTCCAAACAGGCTAAACTGTATTAACCACTGTACCATGTCTTATACTGCACTACTTGAGCATATAAAAATGAAAAGCATGACCCCGTTCTCAAATCATATATACTCCACATAAGAATCAAGGCATATTTGATGCAGTACGTGGACTTCCCAGGATGGGACTGTTGAAAAGGCTTAAGAGTATATGTAATGATAAAGACGAAATGAGAATCCACAACACTTAATGAAGAAATAATTATTCTAGAAATCAATAGGAAGACTCTCGCCAAAATGCCACCTCTAACTAACCAGATGACTTTGGGTGCACAGAATAATTGTCCTGCATCTAAATCCTTTAATTGACAAAAATACAAGGATTAGAATAGAAGGTTAAAAATGCTACTATAATTTGAAATTATTTTGCTCTAATTAATTAGAGCTAATATTAGAGTTATTTTCTTTAACCATACAGTTAGTTAAAACCCAAGATAAATAGCCCAAGATAAATTATTTGCATGATAGAGAAAAAAAATCTTCAAAAGTAATAGTTGTCATAGATTCTGTAAAAAATAAATAATTTTAAAAGACAAAAAGATTATCAAGACATAAAAAATCTTATAATGAATAATTAGAATAAAAGAGGTTAAGATTACTTTAAAAAGTAGACAGAGATCAATAGAGAATGACTAAGAACTGTGATTGATTTCATCAGATACAATCTATAAAAGGAACATAATTTTTCTTAAAACTTTAAAGAACAAGTATTGTAAAGCAGAAAGAATGCAGGAGAACAATGTATAGGTAAAGAAAGAGAGAAAAAAAAAGAATCAAAGCTTAGGTGATCGCAACATCTCTTTCCTCTGCCCATTAAGGAAAATCCACTGATATCTTCTTAACTTCCTTCAATCCTACTTCTTCAAAGATATGTTGTTAGCCTACCAGATTTTGAGTCTTATTATATTATACATAGCAGATGTAGGCCAAAAAAATGGTGGAAATTTGGAGAGATTATATATATATATATATATTTTGTGTGTGTGTGTGTGTGTGAGACAGAGCCTCAAGATGTCACCCTGGATAGAATGCTGTGGCATCACAGCTCACAGCAACCTCCAATTCCTGGGCTCAAGCGAGTCTCCTGCCTCTGCCTCCCAAGTAGCTGGGACTACAGGCGCCCGCCACAACGCCCGGCCATTTTTTGGCTGCAGCCGTCATTGTTTGGCAGGTCCGGGCTGGATTTGAACCCGCCAGCTCAGGTGTACATGGCTGGCGCCTTAGCCCGCTAAGCCACAGGTGCCGAGCCCATCTCTGACTTTCAATGGGAGGAGAAGGCCCAGGAATGGGGCTTGTTCTGGATCCTTTCCTGATTTCTCCTCTCCCTCAGCACTCTTCTCCCAGGCCCTGCTGCCAGGGCCCATCTCAGTTGGTTGCCGCTAACTCCACACAAGCCTGAGCCATAAGTGCTCAAGGCCTCTCAGCTCTCACTGGGGCCTCTGGAGGCTGAATCCCTTCTCCACATGCAAAGGGCTGACTGATGGTGGCATTTCAAACTCTGGATCGGGCTGGGGATCTGGGCCTGAGGGATTTCACGGGAGCACTGTCAGGCCCTGCAGCTCTCATGGACTGAGAAAGGAGTCTGAAAGGAAAGGGGAGCTAATTACTCCTGTCTGTGCAGACTCTGGCCAGGTGTGGCTGAGACAGCTGCCCAAGCATACCTGCTGGTGACAGCCTGCTGAGTAACAGAAGCAGTTTCCGCTCCTGCTGTGCTCTCCAGGGCCTCGAGAGCAGTCAGCTGCTTGCTCAGAGCTATACTAGTTGCAAAAACAGGGAGAGTGACTGTGCTGGGGCAGGGGGGTGGGTGGGGTGCTGGGGGCCAGGGAGCTACCAGGCAAGTCCGAGGGGTTGGGGTGGGGGCAGATTCACAGCAGCCCTTGCAGCCCCTGCAGGGGTGCAGCCTGGAACAGCAAGGCCAAGAAGTTGCTACTCTTTTTCATTTAGTGTAGCTGCGAGCTGCTGGGAAAGGGAGCACTAGAAGGGAGAGGAGAGGCATAGGCTGGCATCCAGGGGTGGTTGTGGGGTAGAACTATGGGCTAGAAGTTCTCTCTGGTGTGGACTAGACCCTCCTTGGGTCTCGGTGTCCCCCTGTAAAATGGGGACAAAGAATAGTTCTTGCCCTGCCAGGCAGAGTGCTATGGGGTGGGGGTCAGATCAGCCAGGTTGGGGAGAGAGCCCAGAGCTTGGGTTCCACAGCTCCCTCCCTGATTCCCCAAGGACATCTAAGCCATAGCTCGATTTGAATCTGTCACCCACGGGCAGTTTAAAGGCTGGAGGGAACAGAAGAGGGGCCAGGTCCCTGGATCATGTCAGCCTTGGGCTTCAATGATTCCTTCTGAAGCTGCTGAACAGTCTAGAGGTGGAAGGTGATGGGTCAAGGGATGGTGGCCAGGCCCCAGATGGCCCAGCCTTATCTGGGCTAATGGAAGAAGCTCTGTAAATAGTTGTTGAATGAATGAATGGACCCCGGAATACCTAAGTGGCAGACCAGACAAACTTCTTTAGACCACTAAACTAAAGGAAAAATTGGGGCAGCTCTGAACTTTTGTCTGTGGGCTTAGGCACTAGTCACTACCCCAGAAAGGGAAGAACAGAACAGAAAACAGCCAGGGACTTGGCGCCAAAGTGGGGAGCACAGGGCTTCTCCCTGCTCCATGAGATTCAGGAAGACACCAAGCTTTGGGAGGCTCCATCCTTCCTGCAGTAGAGGGATGGTGTTCAGGGCAGAGAAGGAAAGATAAGAAGGCATCTTCTCCCTCACCATTCCTGCCAACCCAGGGCTTGGTTTTACAAAGAACTTTGCCTATTTTGAGAAGGTCTGGTTGGTTTGTCCGTTCTTGACATTTTTGCTCCACACCCTCCGGCCAGGCAGAGGGGGCCAAAGCAGGGTCTATGGATGGCCCAAAGCTTATCCCCTTCCCACACCACATGCCACCCCAGAGGCCCCAGCCCTCGTACCTCCAGAGCTGTGTGGCTGCAGCCGACGTAGCGGGGGATGAAGCTACATTTCCGAACTACCGTAGTGTACAGTTGCGTCTTGCTAGTCGTTTTGTTATCTTTCCCAGACCAGGTAGGCTAGAGACAGGGTAGGGGAAGAAGACACATAAGAAGGAGGGTGTCTAAGGGGCAGACCCTGGCCATAAATCCAGCCTTCTGCAGACAATCACTTGGCATTGCTCCACTGGGGCTCTGAGCTGATAATTAAACCTCATGGTCCCTGTGAGCCCTTCCAAGGAGATCAATATAATAAATCTTCCTTTTTCCATTTGAATATTTCATCGCCCTCACAAGGACCAGTGCTTGCCTGCTCTCTGGTAAAGATGTGATAACAAGGCCTGGGTTGTAAGTGGACAGGGAGCCAGGGGACCCATCCACCCAGAATTACAGTTGAGGTTCTGCATCTCCTAGAGCAAGTCACTCATCTCTCTGGGTCTTCACTCCCCTGCCTGGCCCTGGCGCCTTATCCTGAAGCCCGGGATTGGGGTTCCCCATGGGGCTTAAGAGAAAGTTAATATCCCAGGAGGCATGGTGAATAGTCACTTGGAAAAAAGGTCAGTGCAAGGCCTGGAACAGGGAAGGAGGAGAGTAGCTAACTGAACTGAGCACCTACTGTGTGCCAGGCACCTTCCCATCATTGCACTGGATTCACCAAATGACTCTGCCAGAGATATGTCATCTCAGCTTTGCTGAGGAAGACAGAGGCCTAGGGGTTAAGTGGCTTCCCACGGGGTGTGCAGCCAGTAGACAGCAAACCTGGGGCAGGAATCCAGACTGTCTGGCTTCACATTGTTCTGTATTCTCAATCTTATAGGGATCTGCAGTGCACAGAGGGGGATAGGAAAGTGGTGCCTGTGCTCGTCTCTGGCCCAGGGCCTGGCTTGGTGGGCATAGCAGGTACTTCCAAACGACTTAAGCAACGAGCAAGTGAATTCTCTCTACTGCTCGGCACCGGGAGGGAGGGCAGGTGGAGGGCCCAGCCTGAGAGGTCCAAGCTATGGACTGAGGGGCCTGAGTCTCCCGGCTCCGTGATCACGCCCAGGTGCCCACTTGAGTGGTGCATTCTGGGAAATGCTTTATTCCCCTACATCTCCCAACCCTCCCGGGTCTTTCTGCCAAGGCAGCGTGTGGAGGCAGCATAGAAAGAACTGGCTTGGGAGACAGCATGACCTGGGCTCACCCTTGACTCTGCTGCTCACTCGCTCTCTGTCACCCAGGATGACAGGGTTCTTCTGCCTGAGTCCAAGTCCCAGTCCCATGTATACAGAACGGATTTGCCTTGAGTTTTTAGAGATGGTGTGTGAGATGCCTAGCGCAGGGTCTGGAGCAGTAGGTGCTCAGTAAATAGTGGTTTTTTTTTTTTAATGTTTAGATCCACCCCCCTTTTTTAACATTTATGAGATCAGAATATATCTTTAATTGGTGTATTCATTTAATGTGGTATAGTTATGCAATGCTAATTGGGCTGTTTAACAGAGATGAATTTGGAGGGATTCCTATCTATGGGTCAGGAGAAAGGGCTTCCAGAGCCCCACATAGCCCTGGATTTGTCAAACTGTGGGTAGGCAGGTGATGCCCAGGGCTGCTTCTGAGGAACAGCTGGGGACACCAAGACGGTTCCCGCCAGCTCTGTCCCCACCTGCCCCAGGCCGCTGACTCACCTTTACCAGCTCAAAGTGGTAGGGGTGGAAAACACGCAGGTACTTGATGGGGATTTTGTAGGACAATAATGCCTCTTTATTTTTGTTGTCTACCACCTTGAGGACCACATCTGGAAAGAGGAAACATGAGCACATGGTCAGAACAGGACTTAACTTCCCACCTTCCCTCCCAGGGAGGTGAGGCATTGCTGAGAGCAGGGAGCGGGGCCACTGAGGAGTCAATGAGCACGCACACGTGTGGCTCACACATGTGCACACAGCCCCACAAGCAATCTCCGAGCCCCTGCCCTTGGCAAGTCTCTGGGCCAGGTGCTGTTAGGACCCCCAAATACATTCTCTCTTGTGGTTGAGAAACTCCAGCCCAGCCCCTGTGGCAGCAGACATGCGTGTGCGCACAGAGAGATGATACACAGGCGAGAAGGCATAGCACTCCTTTCCAGGAATAAGGCCCCTTCCCTTGGTCACAAATAGTCTCGCCATTCCTCAGGCAGGAGGCGATTATCTTCCACATATTACAGGTGGGGAAACTGAGTTTCAGCAATAAAAAGTGACCTGCTCAAGAAGTCCCTTAATGCAACCATCAACAAGTAAATGACAATTAAACACTAAGAATAATGTACCACTTAGTCAATGTCCTCCAAAGAGACCACATTTTCCCACAAGAGGACATGAACTTTGGCATGAACTTTAAGAAGAACAGCAGCAGCGTCCTGGAAGTAATCATGATGTTCTAGTGAGTGAGCACTTGCTGTGTGCCAGGCGTGGGGATGGCATTCCTCAGCTATTACTCCAGCAAATTCCTGGCACAACCCCTCAAGTAGGGAGAACAATGGAGCTCAGAGTTTGATCAGCATTACACGGCTAGGACATGGATGATGGGAGGGGCTGGATTTGGTGACGTCTGCAGCATCTTTCCATTCAGAAAATCTATGATTTGAGGAGGACGGAGAGAAAGATGGAGGAAGAAAGAGAGAAAGATAGTGGAGGAAAGGCGATAAAACAGAGATCTAGAGAAGGATGGGAATGGGAGGATGGGGATGGAGAAGCATGTCTGAGGGAGACCCCTGGGGAACCCCTGGCCCTCTGCCTTTCTTCTTAAGACAGGGACATTTTAGTACCAAGGACAGATGCTGGTCCCAGAAAGCTCAGCAGGCTGGAAGGCAAGAGATGAGCCCACTCAGCAGCTCGGCCACTTGGAGCTGGAGGGGTCATTTGGATGTTGGGGTGGCGGAGGAGGGTGAGAGATTTCATAACTCTTCCTTCTTTCTCTCTTTCCCTCGCAGTTAACCTGAACAACACGGAGAGGGAAAGACACTTGCCAAAGCCTCTCAAGAGGTAGCCCATGGGCTCCCTGCTCAGAGGAAAGAGGGAGTAAGGTCATTCAAGGTGTGAGCTTGGTCTGAAGAAAGTAGACTGAGGCAAGGGGTTTGAAGTCCAAGACATTTGGACTTCAAATTTTCTCTGCGGCCTTTAGTGAGTCCCTTCACGTCTCTGAGCTTCATTCATGTTCCTGCTCTGCAAAAAAGAAATATCTTGTCCCTCCCCTAGGATCGTTGTAGGGAGGGGCGTGTACTTTTCATGCTATAAAATTCCATGTAAATGCTCCTTGTGGCTGTCACATTTTTTCCTTGTCAACCCCCTGCAGCTCTCTGTACACTCACCCACTCTGAGACCAGAGAAAACTCAGCTTGGGGGTTCCAGTGCTCCCAGTCAAAGCTCCAACAGAAGCTGTGCAGGCTGCAGCCCCTCATACTCACTCCCCATGGACCCTGGAGTCCCCAGATCTGATTGGGATTTGCTGAAATCTAGCGAGAAGTGAGTGCCACACATTCCCTCCCAACCCCCACCCCGTTCTCTGTTTGGCAGCCTGCAGATGAGCTGGAATTGGGGGGAATGGACAGCCACCCCACCCTGCTTCTGTCTCCATGCCACAAACACGCTTCATCAGCTTCCTCTCTGGGCATTGTGCCCTTCCGGCCTCCCACTGCTCCCTTTGTGTGGCCAACAAGACATTTCTGTCACCTGCCTGCTTTTGGCCCTGACACAGGGTCTGAAACTCCCTTTTGCGTTTCATTAACACATCCTTGAGCTGCCTCCCACCCTCCCCCACCTCTTGGCCTGGCCCCCATCTCCCCCACCCCCACTGCAGACATCACCACAGCAACCGGTTCCAACCAGGTTCCAACAAGCATCCAGCTACTTCAATCTGCAGAGAGGCTCTTGCCAATATTTCCCGCCTGCCCATGTGGCCTCCCCACCCTCCTGTCCCTCCTGCAGCTAGTTCCGTTCCCCCTGTGCCGCACAGATGGGCCCTATCATAACTTTCCCTCTATTACCCTAGGTGAGTAGAGCCCAGGGAAGGATCCCAGCCCAGGTCCACTCACCACGACCCCTAACTTCTCACCAGTCACCTACATGCAAGCATGACACACACTGGCACACACATACAAACTACGTGTACTTACGCACTGCAAGGTGCACACTACCGTCCTGATACATCCAGGCACACACACACCACGCCGTTGCAGCCAGACACACCTGTGCGCGCGCACACACACACACACACACACACACACACACACACACGATACACAGCATGCGAAATTGCAGGGCAGACGCAGCACATCCCCACACACATACAGGGTGCACACGTACACACCGACTGGCATGTAGGTGCTCACAAAGACACACGGGCCTCTGCATGAAGTCCTACGTCAATTTTTCCTCCTCCTTTGTGTCTTCTGAAACTGTCCCAACAGCTCCACCTGCCCGCTTTACAGGCAGAAAAAGCAATTCTCTGGCTTGACCTAGAGTTGGCTTTTCTGCTTCTCCAGAGGCTCCCCCTCCCACTCCTCTCTCAGCCTTCAGCAGCCAGCTTTTTGCTTGTGAGGTGGACAAGGATCCCTGTCAAGGTCCCTGCAAGGATTTCAAGAGGAGAGGTAAGCCTGTCTTCTCGGGCAGAGGCCACCTGCGATAAGTGAGCCCAGGGTTCCTCCCACCAGATAAGACCAGAGACATCTCCAGGCACCTCTGGTCTGTGCTGGCAGTACCCAATGCTGGTGCCCAGAGCTGTCCCAGTGTCAGCCAGCTCGTGCTCCCGTGTGCCCAGCCTGGTTCTCCCATCAGAGGGGAAATGCAGTGTGCACACACACAGAGCCCAGTGCACATGGGGCCCTGGCGGCTTGGGCTGAGACCCAGGGAGGGTTAGGCACACACAAAAGCATCTGTTCTAGGGACATTAAAGACATTTTTAAAAAACATCAAGTCGAGGCAGCTAGAATACTGGAGCTACAGTGAGAACATGCAATGCCGAGTCCTATGTCCTCTGCTTACTGAGTACTTGAGCTCGAGCCAGTTATTCAAATTCCCTGAACCTCATGGTTCTCTCCCAGGCAATGGGAACAGCATTGTTCCTCCTGGGAGGTGGTGACTCCAATGAGTGATGTGTGAGGACGTGCCATGAAGCTGTAATGTGCTGTTTCATTGGGAGACGGTGATAATAACCACCATGAAAATAATAACAGACATAAAAAAAAGATAAGCTCGCATTGTCTGGAAAATTCATTTATGTGGAACAACTCATTTTTCGAGCAGACTGGGGAGATGAGGCATGACAATATTGGCATTTTTTAAAGTGCTTTTTTTTTGACTGAGCCCCAAATGACATTCAGGTGACTGCCAGCTGAGATGAGTGAGAGCCCTCTTCTGCCTTAAGGGGCAGTTCTGTGCTCACACAGCCACCCTCCACTCCCCCAGCCTCACCTTCTTGCCCAGCATTTGCCGCTTGGATCTCCACTTTCACTGTGTCCCCCCAGACAGGGGATCTGGTGGGCTCTGAGGTCACAGATGTGACTGCCTTGGAGCTCTGGTTGTTCGCTTCCTCAGATGTGCTGTTCCTGGGAAGGGGAAGGACAGGGTAAATCAGACGGAGGGGTCTTGTCTGCTGTCTGCCCCGCTTTTAGACCCCATTGTCCATAAATCTGAGCAAAAGGTGGACAGAACATGGAGAGCTCCCTCCCACGCTTAGACATGAACTCATGTTGTCCCAGGCCTGGTGGATGCCAGGCCTCTCCCCTTGCCTGCCCTGCCTGCCCGGGTGACCACACTGTCTCATTGGCCAAGACTGAGGCCTTCACTTAGAGGCTCAGAGTGGGGGTGGGAAGAGATGCCTCTCCCATCGGATTTCCTGCCCCTCGCAGGGGAGGGAGGATGTGCTCCCCAGCAGCCACCTGTGTGCGTGGACTCCTCAGCCCGACCTGTCCTCTAGGTCAGGTGGCCCTCCTGGCTGTCCTCTCCTGTTGAACTCCATTTTCCTTCAGTTCAGACTCCCAGTCTCAGCCCAGCCCTCCGGCTCTGAACCCTTTCACTGGAGCACACACATACCACTGCCTTTTGTGGTACCCACTGTGTGCAAGGCCTGGGGCTGGGTGCAGGGGACAGTGGCGAGGGATTTTGGTCCTCGCGCACTCAAGTTGTTCAAGGCCGAGCTGTCGAAAGTGAGGTGGGAGCTCAGGACTGCTGCATCCCAGCATGCCCCACAGGTATCTGGGTTAAGTGTTCCTGAGATTCAGAGCCGTCAACTAGTCAGTGAGAGTTCATGCTTCTGCTGCAGAGGCGAGTATGTCTACGTCAGGGCTGGAGATCATCACGGGGTGAGGCATTGCCCTGGGGAACCCAGAAGGGGAGACATGGTGTACAAATAGTACCCTGGGGGGAGGTGAAGATGGCATCCTCACCAGCCCTTGGCCCACGCCTAAGCTCCCAAATGGAGTGTGGGGCACACCAGTTGGCTCAGGTCCAGTCTGCGCCATGTGTTAGCGGCTCCAACGTGGTCCTTCCCTGCCCAGCTTGTTCCTCCCTGTTCCCTCTGTCCTTCAGACTTAAATGACACCATGGCCTGGCCCCTTGCTACCACGAACCCAGTCTTGCTCTTGTGGGGGACCACTTTTGTGGGAGGAGTCCCATCTCCAAGCTGCAAGGGTCAGCTGAGGAGTGTGACACAATAATTATGATAGAGACCCTGAAGTCAGACCAGCTGGGTCCCAGCTTTGCACCTACTAAGCTGTGTGTCTTTGGGCAAGGTGCACAACCACCCTGTGCCCTTATTTCTTCATCTGTGAAATGGGGGTGACAATGGTACCCTCCAGCAGGGCTGCTGTGGGAATGAAATGAAGTAATGTATTCACTGCCTGGCACATTGTTAAGTACCATAAAGTGTTAATAATGATTATGGTTTTGAATGTTTAAATTACAAATGTAATTCCTTCTTCTTACCCTGTTTCACTAGAGACCTTAGCTTCTTTACCCCTGGCCTGGTTTCTCCCCCATCATGCCCCAAACTCTGGGTCTATGGCTGGGGGCATCTCTGGCCACTCCAGCCAAGGTGTGGACCCCAGGGAAGAGCACAGGCTTCAGAGTCACTCAGAATGTGGTTGAGCCCACATTTGTCCTGACTGCATCCCCTCTGAGCCTCAGGTCCTCCCTATAAATCGTGACTCCCTCAGAGAGTGGCTATAGGGTTGGAGAGAAAACACACTAAACTCTGGCACCCAGGAAGCCCCAGTTCATGTTATTCCTTCATTTGTGATACAAAACAACCTGGGTTTTTCTCAAAGGATCAGTGTGTGGGCAGCAGGCAGGGGAAGAAGGGCAGCCCTGGGATGAAAAGGGGCATCTCCTGGGGAGTAAGAGCCCTTCTTAGACCCAGGCCCACCAGGCCACTGCCCCTGCAGGCCCCATAGAATGTGCTCCCCACCAGGCGCAGGGGCCTGAGGGAGGCTGCCAGGCTGCAGAGAAAGGACAGGCGTGGAGCTGGCAGGCAGCGCCCACCCCTCTGCCCTTGGGTGCCTTCCTCCCACAGTCCGAGCCACTCTTGGTGGCACTGTGTGGCCTGAAGTCAGAGACCTCCGGGCTCTCAGCAGCCTTCTTCTTCCTTGAGATCAGTTCCCTGCCTGCATGACAACGCTTCCCTCCCTCCTCAGAGACTGGTACCCAGAGAACAGAGGACAGGAGGAGAAAGGGGGGAACATGGAGGGTATGCGAGGAGGATGTCAGTCCTTCTACACCCAGAACGTCACCTGGGGGCTGGACACAGCACCTGCTCCTGCACAGGCATGTCCCTGGGGGCTTCCCAGGGGTCTCCTAGTGGCTCTGTGTGCACTTACAAACACTGAGGGCCCGAAGTCACAGAGCACAGTGACAGGATTCAGGCTGGACTTCATGACCTGCACTTGCTAGCCTGTCTTCTACTCTCCTTTCTCTGTGGCCTGTGGTCCCTTGCCCTTCTCTACATAGCTCCTAGAGGGTCAGCAGGAGGAATTCCAGGTAGAGAGGGGTGGGAAACTTCGAGAGATCCTAGTCATACTGGCTTCCCTCCAGCAAAGAAAGAGTTAAGCAAGCCTGTGTATCTCTCCCTGCCCCCATTCCCACTCCCCACTAGAGAGGGTGACAGGGTTAGGTGAGTGCAGAGGAAGCAACTGGGAGGGGGAGGCCCCAGGGGAGGGGCTAGGCTTTTAGCAGGTGGAGGGAGCTGTCAGGGTAATGGCTTTTCCTGGCACCGCTGACTCCTGTGGGCCTTCATGCAAGAAGAATCTCTTAATTCCCTGCAGAACTGGAGAAGGGGACCAGCTCACTCCCTGCTCCCAGCTCCTTTTTGCACCCCCACCTAGGCATATGGCTCAGACCCAGAGGGAGCTCAGGCCTGGCAGAGCAGCCTCAAGAGCCTGGGGGAACCTCTTCAAAGCCTCCCTCCCCAGGCCTCTGCAAGGACTGATACTCACCCCTCCCTGTCCCCAAAGCCCTGCCCAGCTCTATAGCTGGCTCCTGGCAGTCAGCGCCAGAGGGAGGGGTGGCTCAGGCTTAATCCACCCTCAGCATGGGCAGTGACACCAGATTGGGTACTAGGGTCAGGTTCACAGACAGTGCAGCAGCCCTGTACCAAGCTCCAGGGAAATGTTAACCACCCCCTTAACCCAGCCCACCCCTATGCTGCTGGAGGGGGGGTGAGTGTGTCTTTGACAAATTTTTGACAAAATCCAGTCTCAAGCCAGGAGTCCAGGGGCTCACCCCAGCAGGGGGTGGGAGGCCAGAAACAAGCCCAAGTGCAGGTGTGAGTGGGAGGGGATAAGAAAGACTTTGCTTTCCTTCTGCAAGGTCATGACTGAGAGAAAACTATTGTCTGATTCCCAGGGGCTGCAGCTGTGAGTGGAGGTAAGCAGCAGAAAAGCACAGGGCATTGACGGAGAGAGAGTGAGCAGGTCCAGGGCCGCCCTCACCCCGCCTGCCTCTAGAGGACACACACAGAGAGGCTGCCTGGGGAGGCTTGAATTCCATGCTGCCTCAGGCCCCATGCCCCATGTCCCCAGACTGCCAGCCTTCAAGCTGCCTCGGAAATCTCCTATTCACACCTTAGCTCACCTGAGCTCACCTCCCAGTGAGCTGCCCAGTCCTCTGGCCTTTAGCTCCCCTCAAAGCATCAAAACATGAAAAGTCAAAGTCTGGCCTCCTCTTTGCCTAGAGTGCCAATCCCAGGTAGCTGCCAGGAGAGTGAAGGGGAGGGAAGAGCCCACATTTGGGTTTGCTCTGGCTGCTGAGCAGGCTCCCAAATCCTAAAAGACTGGAGGGATGTTTCCAGAAGCCCCTGGGAAGGAAGACAACAGGTCTTCCTGTTGGGGATTGAGGAGGATGAAGGAAGTCAGACCCTTAGGTGGAGGGATAGTGGATCAAGAGGTCTGGCAATGCTTTGACCTGGTCCGTCACTGCCCTGTTGCTGGCTTATCCGGGAATACGAGACGGAAGTCAGGGGATAGGTTCTGATTGTGGCTCAACAGGCTAAGGCACCAGCCACGTACACCTGACCTGGCAAGTTCAAATGCAGCCCGGGCCCGCCAAACAACAATGACGGTTGCAACCAAAAAAAAAAATGGCTGGGCATTGTGACGGGCGCCTGTAGTCCCAGCTACTTGGGAGGCAGAGGCAGGAGCCTCACTTGAGCCCAGGAATTGGAGGTTGCTGTGAGCTGTGATGCCACAGCACTCTATCAGGGTGACAGATTGAGGCTCTGTCTAAAAAAAAAAAAAAAAAATCATCATCGGAAGACACCCATAGCAATAATCACAACAGCCACAAGAAAAATTCATGCAAAATCATTCATATGAAATACCAGAGCTATTCCGACTTGATCAAAACACGAAGACAGAAAGGTAATGTGAAAAATCATAAAACTGTGTAGGTTTAGGGCGGCGCCTGTGGCTCAAAGGAGTAGGGCGCCGGCCCCAAATGCCGGAGGTGGTGGGTTCAAACTCAGCCCCGGCCAAAAACTGTGTGGATTTAATTATGGTTCCAAAATAGAGGAAGCAAAACTTGAGTAAAACGTGAACAGTCAATCGTGTACGGTCAAGGAAGATGTGCTTTGCACAGGTTGGTAATACAAAGCCAAAATCAGCCAGGATAGATAAAACTTTGAAGAAGGAACCCTTCTCTGCAGAACCAGAACCTGGAAAATATTCACGAATTTGCCTACTCACCAGTCATATGACGGCTGGTTCATGTCCTCTTTTTTATGTCACCTAGGGAACGAAAGAAGAAACTCAGAACATCCTCAAAGCAAACTTTTTTCTCATAGTAGACGATGAATGCTCCCAAGGGCACTATTTTGCATTGCTCCAGTAAATTCTTTATACCTGATTGCAAACAACTATTTGTTGTGAACCAGTTTACACCTAATTGCAAAAAAAAAAAAAAAAAAAAAAAAATTTGCTCAGAAAAGAAAAAGACAAAATTGTGGGCATGGTCAACCAGCTTGGGGTAATTCTAAGGACAATGTTACAACTAAGTTATGCAAGTTCAGCAACGGGGACCTTTCATTCTGTCGTTTGTAAAATAAATAAGTCATCTATTAGTGAGCACATGTCCAGTGACTTCTTGTATGAGACCCACTTTCCTGTGGTTCTCTGTTGAAAAGCGTTTTGTTTTCGATAAAAAAATTACCCTGTGGTTTCTGGGCAGCACCTATGCCTCAAAGGAGTAGGGCGCCAGCCCCATACGCCGGAGGTGGCGGGTTCAAACCCAGCCCCGGCCAAAAAATCTGCAAAAAAAACTAAAAAATACCCTGTGGTTTTCCTAAAGACACATCTCAAAACTAAGGGGCAAAGCAAACCATTTGTATCATCTGCCTTAAAATGCACAGCCATGGCTCAGCACCCATAGCTGAGGGGGTACAGCGTCGGCCACATATACCCAGGCTGGCAGGTTCGAACACAGCCCAGGCCAGCTAAACAACAATGATAACTGCAACAAAAAATAGCCGGGCATTGTGGCAGGCACCTGTAGTGCCAGCTACTTGGGAGGCTGAGGCAAGAGAATCGCTTAAGCTCAAGAGTTGGAGGTTGCTGTGAGCTGTGACACCACAGCACTCTACCCAGGGTGGCATAGCGAAACTCTGTCTCAAAAAAATAATAATAATAAAACAAAATGCACAGCCATAGCTGGGTGGACATATTATAACCAGGGTGGAGAAACTCATTACTCAGAGTAGGACACGTCTGGCAGCTGTAATTACAATCTTTTTATACGAGTATCCAAAGAGGGGGCACAATCTCATGTTCTCTTACCTGAGAACCTCAAATTACCCCCAGGTCAGTGAGGGTTCACAGCCTGGGAACTACCCCGTGAGACAAAGAATAAATATATTAAAGTTTAACAGCCCCAGACTATCGTTTATAGAGCGTTATAATTCTGCAGGCATTTCCACGCACCTGCTCCCACTTCATCCTGCCTGCAAATAGATCAGCCTGTTTGCCTCAAAGAGTTAACAATGGCCCTTCCATTTCCAGGTAGAAGGGATTGGAGATTGATAAGTTGGAAAGACTTGCACACGCCTGGTAAGTCGAAAGGTGGGACTCTGAACTTTCTGCCTCCCAGTTTTGTGTCTGTGTTGGTGCACGTAAGACAATTCCCGAGGCCGTTTTCCCACCTTTATCCATCCAGCGAGACTCTCCAATGTGATAACCCCACTGTGATACTGTGGGGCTTCTGCTGAAGCCCATAGCCTAACCTTTGAGAACGGTCCCTTTTCTCTGCCCCACAACTTCCAATGAACACTTCTGTGTTAGATTTGACCACGATATGACCTTCTTCTATTCTTTTCCTTTTTTGGGGGGGGGGGGGTTGGCTGGGGCTGGGTTTGAACCTGCCACCTTCCACATATGGGGCAGCGCCTTACTCCTTTGAGCCAGAGGTGCCGCCCCCCCACCCTTTTTTTTAAGACAGAGTCTCACTTTGTCACCCTTGGTAGAGTGCCATGGTGTCACAGCTCACAGCAACCTCCAACTCCTGGGCTTAAGTGATTCTCTTGCCTCAGCATCCTGAGTAGCTGGGACTACAGGCACCTGCCACAACGCCCGGCTATTTTTTGTTGCAGTTGCCATTGTTGTTTAGCTGGCCTGGTTCTGGTTCGAACCTGTCGCCCTCACTATATGTGGCTGGTGCTGTAACCACTGTGTTATGGGCGCCGAGCCCACAATTTCACCTTCTAAAAACAAAATACTACACCCTGTTCCATCTCTAACTTCACTGCCTAACACATTAGAATTCTAGTAAATTCACCACCAAGAACAAAGTTTCCCAAGGAACAGGTGAGAAAAAGAGCAGAAACACCAATGATGCTTTTTTTTTTTTAATTCACTCTACACAGCCATTTTCACCTTCCTTTAATAAGCATCTCTCCAATAGAAAATTGGCCAGAATCACTGTGGACGGCCTTAACCCCAGGTGCAATGTTCTCCCTAACTAGCAAAGAACGAAAGCTCTTTATTTTAATAAAGGAAACAAATACCATCTTTAAGAGATGAAGGAGATTTTGTTGCCTCAAAACACCATTTCGATCTATTCCAGATTTTAATGTTTTTATCTTTGGAGAAAAATTTCCAAGGGACACCAAAAGTCACCAGTCACAGAAGCCTCAGTGATGAAGAAGATTCGGGATCTTTCCCAACAGAGAAACACCCAGTTGGAGGGTATCAGGGAATAAAAGACATTTAGAGTAACAGGCAGAGAGTGCCAAGCACCTTCGAGATGTTATCAACTTGGGTGAGACTTTTTTTTTTAAACAGAGACTAACTATATTGCCCTCTGTAGAGTACTGTGGCATCACAGCTCACAGCAACCTCCAACTCTTGGGCTTAAGCGATTCTCTTGCTTCAGGCTCCCCAGTAGCTGGGACTACAGGTGCCCGCCACAACACCTGGCTATTTTTTACTTCTAGTTCTCATTGTTTGGCAGGCCCCGGGCTGGATTTGAACCCTCCAGCTCTGGTATATGTGGCTGGCACTCTAGCTGCTGAGCTACAGGTGCCGAGCCTTGGGTGAGACTCTAAAGAGAAGAAAACCACAAGAAAACACCGTTGTAATGACAACAGAGAAGGGAAGAAAGATGGCAGAGGTGAAAACCAACTTCTGTAGTTCAAGTTCCAAATGGCAGACTTGGTCCCGGGCAGCACCAAGTCGTAGAATTAGTCCAAAATGTTCCAGGTTCGTCACAACAGCTGCTTAAAGAGCCGGAATGAAGGGCGTTACCTGTAGCTCAGTGAGTAGGGTGCCGGCCCCATATACTGAGGGTGGCAAGTTCAAAGCCAGCCCTGGTCAAACTGCAGCAAAGAAAATAGCCGGGCGTTGTGGTGGGCACCTGTGGTCCCAGCTACTCGGGAGACTGAGGCAAGAGCTGGAGATTGCTGTGAGCTGTGATGCCACAGCACTCTACAGAGGGCAATAAAGTAAGACTCTGTCTCTACAAAAAAAAAAAAAGAGCGAGAATGAAAACCCTGGATGGCAAAGGCAGTATCGTGATGGAATTCAGACAGGAGCTCCTAGCAGCAGGCAATGTGCACTCCAAAGGCTTCCAAGTGTAAGGCCTAGTGGGCCCTGACTAACACAACAGGTGTCAGGCCTAGACTATAATGGAAAAACACCAGCTAACTCCGGGCAAATTTCCGGACTGCAAGCTTTCAAAAAAATTGAAATAAGTCCAGTTCACTCCCAAGATAGATGGGACAGTACTAATTGATTTCTTGCTTCTATTTGACTCCGAATTTCTTACTGGGAAACAGACCAGGAGGTACCAACTGTTCCTGGACTGACTTTTAAACAATGCCAGGAGGGGAAAATACTAAAACTGAGATGTATGGGGGAAAATACCAAAATAAAGATGTATAATGTATGAATAACTAACAGCAAAAATTCTGCTTCTGTACAATGCTTGCTTGCTACCCTACCCGGCTGCATCTGGACAGCCTGGGTGCCAACCAAGATGCCGACCAAGCCTTAAAAACCCGACCCCGATGGGTGGTGCCTGTGGCTCAGTGGGTAGGGCGCTGGTCCCATACACCGAGGGTAGAGGATTCAAACCCAACCCCGGTCAAACTACAACAAAAAATACCCGGGTGTTGTGGCAGACCCCTGTAGTCCCAACTGCTCAGGAGGCTGAGGCAAGAGAATCACCTAAGCCCAAGAGCTGGAGGTTGCTGTGAGCTGTGATGCAACAGCACGCTACCAAGGGGGACAAAGTGAGACTCTGTAAAAGAAAAAAAAAAGAAAAAGAAATCCCAACCCCTTAAGCACTGGGGGCTGCTCTCAGAAACCCCATGTGGGGACTCTGAGACAGTTGCTGGCGGGCTCTTCAATTAAAAGACTCGTCTTTATTTCTCTCCCCACTTGAGTTCTCTCTCTCTACCAGGAGCTTTAGTGTTTTCTGTATTCTTTTCTGTAAATAAATTCTGTCTTACCACTGGAAAAAAAAA